>JAUEKS010141803.1:0-14433 GCA_031762815.1 Tylodina fungina
CCCCGTGGAGATTCGAACCCGGGTCGTCCGCATCTGAAGCCAAATGGTTAACCACTCGACCACAGGGCGGCCCCGAGGTGACAGATGTGACCTAATAGTGTGTGTGCTTGATGAGCAGTCATGCTGGGCAGAAATCCTGTGGGGTAAGGCGCAGTGATTTATGTCTTGGTCTCTCACTACTGATACTAGTTCAAAGGCCATTGTCAAAGGCGTTGTCAGCCCTGAGAAGATTATTATGTTGGAATCACAATGCTAAAAATGTCCTTTTCCTGTGCACTGCTCGAAGAATAGGAACAACACACCACATTTCCAGAAGAGAATACAAGCCTAGTTTTTCTATCAAGACAAGTTTTTATCACAGTTTTCCAGTTGTAATGTATTTTCTTCTTGTTGCTTCGGCACCGAGTTGTAGAGAAGAGGCCCCCCAGATATGTGATTTTGACTTCTAGAATGAACGACTGCATCCTCAGACAAGTCCATAAGAGCTTGTTTTGCTGCAGTGAAACTACCCGGGGTATAATGAGTAGAAGGAATCGAAGCCTTAAAGATATCATCTGAATCAGAGGAACGGGCCAAGGGGTCGCTTTCTCCTTGTACAAATCGTGTGTCCACAATTGCAGTTTTCGGGATTTTGTTCCTCTTCCGATCACTGTCTGCAGGGGTCGCAAAAGACCTTTTGAATGTGGACTCAGAAGAGGAGTTGCTATAATCTGGGTTATGAGAAAGCAATGTTTCATTTTTTTCACTTCCAGTAAATAACTGTTGGTTTTGATAATAATAATAATCTGGCTGTTGTTGGCCACTGAATCCACACTGCTCAATCTGTTGGTACTGAGGCCATGAGCCCTCTTCTTGGATCATGGGATTAACATACTGATCCGAATATACGGGATTAGCATAGTTTACCTCCTGTGAGGGATTAGCATAGGGTACCTGCTGCATGAGATTGGCATATTGATCATCAGAGTAAACAGGGTACTGTGAGGTAACCGTTCCACAATAATCTTGTGTATCCATACTATTTACAATGGGCTTCTGCCCAAGGTCAACAGTTTTTTGACAGAATAATTCCGCTGTTGAATCTGCAGGATTGGGTAAGGGTGGCGGCAAAGATATTGAACTAACATCAACACTTTCCTGAGGTTCTTGATCTTTTTTTGACCCAATGTTTGCATCTGCAGGACTCTCATGAACATCTTTGGTTTGTTGGACAGATGGAGCTGCAACGTTTGTTTTACTAGGGGTCATTCTGCGAGAACTGGCGCCAGACGATTTAAAGTACAGAGACGGGGGAGCAAATTCAGGGTCCCTCTCTTCCCGACGAGCCACGAGATAATTGTGATGAATTGATGGACCTGAAAAATAGAAGTGAAACAGAGAATGTCTTGCTAGCCTCGTCTCCAGTACCTGAAAAACAAAACCTAGAGCTCCATAGTTGGTCTTTCTACTCTCTCTCTCCCTCTAACAATGAACATCGTAGTGATACAACTTAGTAGAGAAAAATCTTTTAACTCATGGTGTGTGAAAATAAGTTCAACAAATGGGTAATTGAGTCTTACAATATCCAATAACTCGATTATATTCTTCTATAAAACAAATATATCAAGCAAGACTTGAGTATCAATCACTCCATAACGCAGTCTATTCCTATAGGATTCGATTTACCTATCTCTATAAATTTTTATACAAGTTTTGTCTAACCACCAAACATGGACCACAGAGCAACACAATTCATTTGGAGTCTCCAACCCACACCATGGACTCAATTCGATTTACGCATACCTGATTGTTTCCCTTGGTCCCATTCTCTAACATGAGCTTTCCTTTGCTCTGTCTTCTCTGACTCTTCCCTCATTTTCTTGATCTCCTCCTCAATAACAGTATCAGGATCTCCACTCTTTTGGGGTTCAACAGATTTCTCTTCAGCTTCCACAGTTTTCTCTATATTGACAAAAAATTAGAAGGCAGAATGCAATCCCATGTTTATATGGAGCCTTGAGCTGGTGTTTATTCTTTCTGAAGGTAAGTTCAAAACAAAAAAGCAATATTTTCAGTATGAAATTAAATCACTTTGAAATTGAAGTGAACAGCAAGGGGGCAGTATCTAAAAAAATTCACACACACTTAGTTTAAAAAAAGTGAGAAAGATATGGAAGGGAGGTTGTTTATAGGCCTATGCATCCTTAAATCTCTTGAATAAATTGTGTTGTGTTTAGATCATGTAGAAACTTGAGTTGGAATTTGCAGTCCTCAAACCAGCATGTGGTATACCCCAACTGGGATGGTCGATTCTCGACATTGATCGCAGTGCGTGGAGACTTGCTTTACAGCATTTTTAAGAAAGACGTCTGTTTGAGCTGGACCAGAAATGGCTGTCCCACAAAGAGAGAAGATCATACCCTACCACTGCCGTTATATGCCCGCAGTGCAGGTGCTCCAGCACAACCAACTTTGGGCTGCAAACCCACTTGAGAAACAAATGTCATCGTCGCTAAAGACAGACTTCCATGAGATCACTTAGAAGCTTGAGATGGATGGAATTTGCAGTGCCCAAATCCAGAGGGTTGAATTAGCGTAGCAGTCTACAGACAGTATGACCATCTATTTTCAAAGATGGTGAAATTCTACCTGGGATACATGAATCAGTAACTCCATACCTACAAACACTGCCGAACATGCCAATCACTTAAGTGCAGACATACAAAGAGCAGAGGTCACAAAGTGCATAAAATATGCTGACAATGCGTCTCGCTACTAGTTCGAGCCACTGTCATTTGAGGCAAAGAGCAATGCTCACTTATACCTAATACACACAGTGGGAGAACACCCAGTCATTTATCCTTCACTTGCAAAGATGGGCATTGACTTCACTGTTACTTGTGTGTTCAGAGGTGACTAACTAGATCAATTCTCGCAAGGAAGGACCTGTTGCAGTGAGGACAATACATACGAATTCAGCAGATGATGAACTAGAGGAAGCAAAGTTGAGGCAAGGGCAATGCCACTGCATTTATTAAAACTGAGTTGTGAAGACAGAAACATGGTTGACAACAGTCCAAAGCATCACACTCTGCTTGCTCTATAAAATGAGGTACACTGTATGACACAAGTTCCATGGCACCGTACAAAATAATAATAAAGGTAGGCCTATACTATTGCAATAAACTAAATCTTTTGCTAGTTGCAAGACTGTGTGTATGTGTGGTGTGTATGCGTCAGTGCCTGGGGGGAGGAGATTGGCCAGACAGAAAAAACGCTTCAATTTCAGACAATAAACAATACCAGGTTGAATAATAACACAACACAACAAAGCAAAAAGAACCCTCACCCCCCTGAGCTGAGGTCAGATGATTTGCAATAAAAAATTTCTGTACAGGAATATTTACCTGAAACCTCTTCCTTCAGTCCTCGTCTTTGACGAACTTTTGCTAGTCTTGCTTCCATCATAGCTTTTCTTTTGTCTTTAATCTTGTCTTTGCGTGATTGTTGATTTAAAGTCTATAGATTATATTAAGGAAAATACATAAATGCATGACACATAAAAATACTTCAAGTTAATATTTAACAAAACATTTTGACAGTTGTCATTTTGAGTTCCAAAATTACATAGAATCTTTGAAAAATAATACATTAACCTCGTCTAATTAACATGATATAACTGAATTAATAAAACATTTTTTCCACTCAGACAGGGGCTCATAAATATTTTAGACCATTGAACCATCATGGAATCCTTGATTGATCCCCTCATCGACACCCCAACCACCAAATCATGTAAATACCCCCTTAAATAATGACCCAACCAGATGTCAACCCCATGTAAATACGCATTTACTCGCTGTGGCAGGAGTGTTTGACCAATCAGAAGTGTTGTTTTAGTCAAAACAAAGCCAATGGAAAAAGAAGAGGAAAGTATAATATTTCTTAGGGAATTCCCCTCATATGGGAATTTCTGTTTATTGACCCCTCGGCATTTATCAATCCCTCGGATAGCCACATCGACCTCCAGGGGTCAATTCAATCACTCTACTGACCCTGAATTAAAAGGATAAGTTCAGTTCTTATGACCCTTACCGAAACGAATCTTTTGGCCCCTTACGGGATATGTATTTGCCAGAATCTAGCAGACAGCAGCTATTTATTTTTTAAAAACTCTAAACGATTCTAACCTCTTCCCGAAGCTTTTTCAGATTCTCCATCTCCTCTGTCCTGGACTCTTTATCCTTCGAGAACTGAAAAAAGCCCACTCCATGGGTTCGGTTTTCTGGAAAAAAGAGACAGGAGGTCTCAATGTTCAAGTCAGCTCCAATGATCCTGATTAAATTCTCAAAAATAATACAGGAACAGAATCCCAGCTGCTCTTTTGACCTCCCCTATAACATTTTAGATTTTTTTCAGATGTGAAATCTTCAAACTATAATGTATCACTCGAATTAACATTTCTCTCAAAATTAAAGCCTCTTGTAGATGTAACATTCCATGGCCCTTCATTTCTCTACACATTCAAACAGATACTTGACTATGTACAATGAACATGAGAGGAGGCAGCAAAAATCCAAACATATAAAGCTCGATTAGTCTTTCACATACAAATAAGTGATATATAAGACTTTTCCCACACACAAAGATGACATTATTCAACTCAAATGCAAAGGCAGTATGTCTGTATGGTTTGGAAATCTGGATCATAACAAAAACCAATAGTAGAAAACTTTAAATCTTCATAAGGAGGATTCTCAGAATACAATGGCCTGACAAAATCAAGAATGAAAATCTATGGGAAAGTGCAAATCAGAAACCTATACAGGAAGAAATTGACAGGAGAAGATGGCATTGGATTGGGCATACTCTGAGAAAGCCTGGCAGTGACAGTAGCACCACTAGACATGTGCTAAGATGGAATCTGCAAGGGAAGAGGAATAGGGTTAGGCCACAGATTTTTTTAAAGAAATGTCTGGATAAGGATGTGAAGAGAAATGGGTACCGGTACTCTCGGAATGAATTGATGAAAGTGTCTAAAGGCAGGAGTGAGTAGAAGTCTCTGGTCCCTGGCCTAACCCTAGAAGGGGGTGACGGCTGATGATGATGATGATGATGATGATGATGATGATGAAGATGATTTTTCCTACGACATAGACAAGAGAAATAACAGTGATCCATATACCCTGCTAGTAAATCCTAGTAAGGAAGTAGCACCGACTGCCAAAACCAAAATACCCACTTCAAGGTTGTAAGTAACCTTATTCATATACAGTGCAGCCTCTCTATAATGAGATCCGTTATAACAATACCCTCCCTATAGCGACATGGTGCCCAAGTCCCGATTTTTTCCCTATATGTCATTAGTAATAACAAACTCACCATCGCGACATACGTTTTAGTAAAAACCCTGTATAGCAGCATAGAAATTGTCGGTAACTGGCAACTTCAAATCGGCAGTCAAGACGAAGTATCTACTCGTAGCCCATGAAAACGCTTGATTGGCCGACCAATGATATCGTCCCCTCATGCCTGTTGCCAGGTAGGCCTATATAAGATACAGCGTTTTCGATTCGCCATCATTATTATAGGCCCTGGGATGAGGGCAAATTCCAAAATTCTCAGTCTTCATCGGAAATGGAAATGAAGACTGCGTTCGACAGCCGTGTGTCTTTATGAAGCCTCAGTTCCGATGAAGACCCAGTTCCGACAAAAATCTAGCGCAGTCACTGCTGCTGCATGCATGGTCCTGCGAAGTGTGACATAATGGCTTTGACGAGCGAAAGAGCGAGCCGAGATACAATAGATCTTGTAATCTAGATCTAGTGCTATTAGGTCTAGGCCTACATGACATGTACAAGTAGGCCTCCTATGAGGGGGTTCAAATGGAGGGGGAAGACTGAACACGCACTGGTACCGTAGAGAGCGGGGGAGGTGTCTTGTGATGGCTGTTTGCGAGGCCAACGAGCAATGCATACTAGCTACAGGCAACATTTCCCGTCAGCTCCACAAGACAAATGAAGCCTCAGTTCCGAATAAAAACAAGTCGTCATTTTCATTTAGATTCAAATTCGAAGTTCCCAACTGAGGCCAGTCTCCTTTTCCGTTGTCCTCCTTGAGTTCTGCTGAAAGCGGACCTGAAGCAGATAGATGCCCAGGCCTCATCATAATCTCTGATCACTGATCACACGAATACGACAGGATGTCTACTCCTACTCCTACCATGTTGAAGAGAAAAGGTCCCACGTGAAGCCCAGATAAACTACAGAGGGAAAAAGTTACTTTACTTTCACACACCCCTTCCCCCACCCCCCACCACCAATATTGCTCCCACTATAACAGCATCTCTCTATACTATATTAATAACATTTTTTCCTGGTCCCAACGATGTCGTCATAGAGAGGCTGCACAGTATAAGATTGGAGATAACAGCCACGTGCGACGCAAAGACAACTTACCATCAAACTGGACATTAGAATAGTGAATTTCTTCTTGTTCTAATAGAGATGCCTCCTCGTCCTCCCATTTCTGTCTCATCTTCTCTCTAAACACGGCCTCTAACTCTTTGCTATCTTTCCCACTGTAAAAAAACAAAACAACCAACAATAATTCAAAGATACAGAGATTCTTTTTTTGCAAATTTACAGACCAAAAATCTGTTTAAAGAGTCTTGAAGAATAGAGATTTAAAATGACAACTAAATTGAGTTTAGACAACCTAGATCTGGCTCATAATTTGTCTTTGCTAAAATACACCTAGCGCATGAACAACTAACTACATAACCAAGAACATCCTGTGTTTTCGAAATCAACAAGATAAACAAATTTGTATGTTTGCACTATCTAGGAAGAGATCTGAGAATAAAGTTTGTGGTATAACATATATAGCATTTTACACAGGGCACATCACTGTACAGTCTCAAACTCTGAGCACTTTACACTAGGGAGCATTCGGAAAGTTGTGGATACAGAAGCTGCCTATTAGGATCATCACACACTTTGCATAACAAGGAGATATTCAACAACAATATTGGTACGAAATATTAGATTGAAATATTATTATTTTTTATCAGATGGGTAGAACTTTCAGAATTTAGAAATTTTATCCAGTAGTGGCACACGCCTACTCTTCCTTCGATTTTCAACCGCTAAGAGTTCTTTATCATGCGTAACATCCACATGAAACCTCCTTCAGATTTCTCATTACCCAGCTGTAGCCAGTGGGTGATAATTTTTACAGGAAAATCAATTTGTTTTGACAGGGGATCAAACCTGGATCCTTTGGCTCTTTAAGCAGAATGCCTATTTCTTTGCTCCCCACCCCACAATAAAACTCATTACCAACCACAGACAAGAAAAATAGAAAGAACATTATTATTAGTATCAAGTATTATGTAACGTCTATCTCCCTTAACCCTAGTACAGTGGGAGTCGCATTCTACGAGGTTGCCGGGACCGGCTTGTTGACCTTGTTGAATCCGACCTCTCGTTGAACGTGACTAAGGCTAAAGAAAAGAAAAAGAAGGGAGACAAGTAGTACCCAGTGATAAAAGCAGTTGCCTAGGTCTAGATCTAGACTATAGGCCTAGACATCTAGGCTTTCTTCATCTATGACCTACTCTGCTTCACACACACACGTACGCACGCACGCACACGCACACACACACACACCCTCCCCTTTTCCCCCCCCACGAGATATCTTGTCACTTTCATTGACACGGCGCGCCATGCCTCGCCCCATGCCACGCTCAGTCAGTTTCACACAGCCCGCATTGCGTTACCACCCACCCCCGCCCCCATCCTCTCGGTTTGGGGCCCATGAGTGGAGGCACACTCGCAAGACAATACGTTAGCCTAGGAATGGAGGATGGGCTGGAGACAACCTAGTACTATAGGATGGGCCTTGTGCTCTGTGTGAGAGATGGAGAGAAAGAAGAATTCTTTGCTTTCTGGGGCAGATTGCTTTTATTCGGTTATCACGACCTCGTTGAAAGCGACTTCGGTCTATTTGCAACCTCGTTGGAGCGGACATGCATTTACAAAGAGATATAGAGAAAAAAATCAGGGATTAAGGGTTGCCTCGTTGGAGCCGACTTCTCGTTCAATGTGACCTCATTAAAAGCGACACCCACTGTACATACGTTAATAAGATGCTATTTTCATATTTGTAGAATTGATTATTCTAGATTCAAAGAAAAGAACTAGACTTTGTTTTTTTTAAGTACAAAATCCAGGCATTATGCAAAAACCCTGCAAAAAGATTTACCAAAATAGTTTTAATAATACTTGTTTCATAATTATACGCTTAGCACTTGGCCTAATTCAGCTTTAAACCAAAACAAACTGTCCCACTGATCAAAACACCATAGAAACAGGCCTCAAAAAGGCAAAGTTTCATCCAGATACTCAATTTCATATACAGAAATGTTATAAGTCTCATTCATTATCATCTATATTTCCTTCTTACATCTACAACATGAACAGGTCACCATTTACAATATCATACAGTTTTATCTTATATTCTGAAGACACAAGTTCAATTTTATCAATTCTTCAGAAAAACTTTCATAAAATGGAGACTTGATGAAATCACATAGTGTAGTCACATGAGAGACATATTACACAGCCAGAAAGCTATGAATGTAGCACTAGATCATCCTTCATCCTAGCCAAGTTAGAGTTAGATGGAAAATAATTGTCTATTTATCGTTTGCATTGGTTGGCTGCATCTATACATAGTCAAAAAAAATGTAACGAGCTAGTGCATCAATATTTACAATTTCACAAAAAATTGGACACACACCCTGGAAAAAGATTAGGCTCAGTGTAATGACAAAAAGGTCTTACTTGCTTTTGCTGAGATGGGCACATACAGATGACCAACATAGGAAATAGACTTTGTTCTGGGATCATACATTTTCAAAAACAGGAGAACATCAGCTGGGGAAAAAAAGATTAAAAGAATAAAGTTCGTTCAATATTAATACAATAGTTATGGGCTCAAATTGTCAGAAAGGATTTCTTGGTGTGATAATGGATAAATGTCACACACTTCACAATGCTACTGCATTATTTCCTTTAATGATCACTTTATCCATACAAAATTATTTATTACTTATTGCTTCAATCAACTTATAGCTAGTATATAATTTTATCTACATAACAAGCAAATAAAGACACAACCTCATAGACAGCAAATTTATAAGCATTAACATTCTTTATTAGTCGCTTTTATCCCTTGGTCGCCACACAAAAAATACAAGGTAATTCTACACATTTTCAAATGTAGTGCTGATCAGAGTGCACTCTGATGATTCTATTTTTATACTTCCAGAAGATTAATCTCCTTTGGTTATGCAGGCTGACAGATAGCTGGCTCCAAGTGTAAGAACACAGAAATATTGTATCTTCGTTTCTACTAAATAATAATTTCAATAATCTTATTTATACTCTATGAACTGCAAGGATCATACTTGATTCTTCTCTTTCAAACTCACTATCCAGGGTTAAAAAAAACAGAATGTGTGTAAAAGTTAATTTTACATAAATGCACAAACAAATGATGACATCTTTTTCATGGAAAAAATTGTAAACTTCATTGTGATCTTGATTATTAATGTGTGTAATCCTAGAATGTAAAAACCAGAGTCCCTTCAGAGTTGAGGATGACAACAATGCTACTCTTGATTAATGATCAAACGCTCAATAAATATGCCCTGAGTATCAATGTGACTCCACAAGGCTAACCTAACTCTAGGGATCAACACAGGAAGCAATATTAGAGGAAGCAGGACCATAATTTCTAGAAAGAATATGACCTGAAAGTAAAATAATGATGTTCATAAAGTGACAAAAACGAAAGATCCTCAACGAAATCATATTAATAAAATTACTTTTCATGTAATCATGTAATCAGAAAGCAAGGAAGTACCATGCATGTTCTCTATGCAACAATGGAATGCATCATAAGCAGCAGCTAGATATGAAAAGCAAGAAAACTGGAGGGAAAGACCAACTGGACCAGATAACTGTAAAAGGGAGGTCGACTGAAGAAAAAGATATCGTGAAATTATCAAAACTTCTACAAGATTGATAACTTCTATATAAGTTCATAACTCAGTGTATCTTGGGTCATGAATTATATTAGGTATTGGAGTACCTTTAGTTCATTCAATAACCAGAAAATGACTTTGAATTCCCAGCAGCACTACTAGCAGTTAGCATGAAGGTAAGGATGACAAACAAAAGTGATAAGATTCTGAGATTTTAACTCCTTCGATACTCATAGGACGTACACGTACGTCCAAAAAAGTGTCAAATGTTCATGCATGGATATGCATGTACGTCCCGGAAATCTCAGAGATCTAGGTTCCAAAACGCCATGTAGGACGTACCCGTACGTCCAGTACAAAAGTCTCTAACAAAGCTTTCGTTGTCAATGCTAAAGCCGAAAAACTGCCAAAAACATTAAGTCGAGAGTCCAATCTGGCAGAAACACAATGTGTTAGTAGGTTATAGACTGCTGGTGACTGTGACAGCACGACAACTCCCTTGACATCAGTTGCAGAAAATGAACCTAGCACATCTTCTGGTCATCAATACAGGCCACAAAGATCGTTTTTTGACATTGGTTTACTATGTGCTGATGATTCTGATGATGAATTAGATCTAGATCTAGACTCAAGATCAGAGTATGAGGTTTCACAGGTAAGTGAAGAGTCTTAGAGGGTATAGTGAAAGATCGTGGTGCTGGTGGTTCTGATAGATCTAGTGGGCGAAGTAGTAGAAAGAACATAGGCTCATTCAATTATCTTTCAGAATATTATATAATTTTATTGGGTTTACTTTTATAATAAGAATATCACAACCATTTGAAAAAATACTACCCAATTCCTTGAATTACCCCTATGTAAACTGGAACCAGCATTATTTTAAAAAATAGCCTTGTCAGGTGGAATTTTGATTTGAGTTAAAGTTTTATGTCACTTGCAACACAAATAGGTTATTTAAGTGACAGAATGTGTCTTCAACTCTCAAAGCACACTGAAAACACAATTAATAGAACTGAGTCCATGGTGTGGGTTTGAGATTCCTAATGAATTGTGTTGCCCTGAGGTATACTGCAATGCCACATCAGACATGAAGTAAGCCAACGGGCCTCAGGTGGAATTGAAAACCCGCGGTATCGAAAGGGTTAAAATTAAAGACAACTTGGCAAACACCAGAAAGCTATTTCATCAACTGTGCATATTGCCTTGGATAGATAGGTAATCTCTTACTCATCTAATACTAATCTCCGATCAGAATTTGCATAATGCTTTACACTTATGGAGAAAGCATTTCGCTTAACTGTTGAAAACTATTTCTGCATGGATCATTTCATTGCTACTGGTACCCTGTAACCCAGCACTACTTATGGCATGGTAACACCAGCTGAAGATATTTTGAGTTAAATTTGAGTTAAAGTTTTATATCACGTGCAACACAAATAGGTCATTTAAGTGACGATAGTGTGGATTCATATCAAGCTCGTCATAGGGGTTATCTTTAGACAAGGCAAAAATCAGGGCATCCAGAGTCTATAACACCCGGTTGGGAGTTAGGAAGAGTATCCAGCCAGTGAAACTCACACCGTCAGGTCAGGAAACATTTCTTTGCTACCAGAACCATGAAACTCCATACATGTCGCATGGTCTTCATCAGAAAAGAATAATGAGGTAGCACATCTGGTGTTTGGTAACTTTTGAGAAGAGAAGGCAAAAGCCGGGATATTGGTAAGCTATAATTGTCTGGATGATGCTAGGAAGGGCATCACGCCATAAATCCTTCGCTCCAAAACAAATGAGAGGATAACCCCTAAATAGACATGTTATGTCTCGGAATAAACACAGCAAGTCCGAGAAAAAAAAGAAAAAGTAGTCCCATAACCATTCGGTCGTAGGGGAATGAAATGCTAGAGCCTTCATTGTTCTTGAGCCAGTATATTGAGGGTGATGCCCAGTCCTCTACTTCACTGTCTTTACTGTCACCGACCCTGAAGAGGATCAGGTACCCATTTATAGCTGGGTAGACTGGAGAGCGCATGAACAGGAGAGCAATAAATTGCCCTGCACGGGAATCAGACCCCGGTCGCCAAGGTGAAAGGTAAGTGCTTTAACCACTTAGCCAATCCAGCTCCCAAAAGTCAGAGAAAACAGCTGTAAAACTCCGATATTGATTGGCTGATTGATATACTATTCCACCTAGCATCTTCTTCTTCTTTACAAAACAAAATAAAAATACATTCAATCAAAGGTCTGTTTAGTGGCAATCGGTTGCAAAAAGAGAAGAAAATCACAAACTCACTGTCTTTATCGAAGGGAGGTAATTCAACCATCCTACTTTCAGGATGAAGTGTTTCTACAAAGATGATCCAAGGGTTTTCCTGTTCTGATAATTCTTGCACCTAATAGGAAAAAAGGAATATTCATGGTAAACTGATGTATTCCAAGTGTTAAGCATATGCTTATAACTAATGTTTTTCTAGAAACAATAATAGCGGCAATAGCCATACTCTTGTGGCTTTCTGTACGATTAAAAGGGCAGTATCAGCATTAACACAATTCATTATAGATAATGCCTTCAAACTTTCACACTGTAGAGAAGAAGCTGTGCCACAAATTTTATTAAATAAGTTTCAGGGCATTATCTTTTTTACAAATACATTGGGGCTGTATTGACTGTGTTGCAGACACATTTTTAATCCTTCAATTTATTACAAATTCATTCCATGCAGATAGTAACAAGTAGAAACTACACACAAATGTGCATGCAAACTGGTTCACCTTTTTCAAAGTTATGACGGAAAAATCAACAAGAAAGGTTAATTTTGAAAGAAACATAAACAGGCTTTTTTATTACAAAACAATTCAGTTATTTTTGTGGGAATTTTTCCGGACAATTAACCGTTATCTAGATACCTAGTTATCTTTGAGATCTAAATCTTCAAATCTAATTGATCAAATTAAAGAATTATTCTTAAGCAGCAATAAATAAAAAATGACTTCTCCCTAATTCTAGGCTATTCACAGTGCTCAATTTAAAATCATATTTTTTAAAATTTTCCTTCTGATACTACCCCCTTATGACTCAAAATTCAATATATAATAAAAGCTTATTCTAACATTATCTGCAGGCATGCAAAAACCAAACTATTTTTTTCATACACAAAAGTTCCTGCAACCATACACACCCTTTAACACAAATCTTTAATCTGAAGATGTTATGCATCCAAATTACCTGTTTACTAAAATCTGCTTCGAGCTCTAAGATAGTGGGTCGAAATGTCTGATTTTGTCGACAGTGGAAAGGCCAAGGCCTTATCTGCAACACTGGATATTTCTTTGGGGGGAAAAAAACAGGATATATTTTAAGACTAAATTATACATGTACAATACCATCTCTAAATACTGAAAAGTCAAAACATAAGTATAAAAGAAACAACACAGTGATCCAACATATTTTCTCATTGCATACATGGCAACACATCTGACATGATATATCACTCATATAATAGCCAAAAACAAGAAGGTAGCAGCAGTAGTAAACGCAAAGCGTTAACAGATTTTTTGTTGTTAAAAACCCAGACTGGCAATAAACAACACAGGCATTGTTTGAAAAGAAGTTGAAAGCCACCAAAATGTCTTGCCATTAATTACATATCCTTCTCCAGTCTGTAATGCGTAACGTGGCAACAACAAGCCAGCATAAAGCATCGGCCTAAGATCTAAATTGGTATCATTTATCTACATGGCCTAATATACAACACAGCCCATCTTCCTCTACCCTTTGTATGACCATAAAATGACGAGGTAGTTGTAGCATAGGCCCACCCCAGCCACCCACACGTCAGTTACACAACCATTCAAACTGTGACTGGTCTGCACCTCCAAGTTTGGGATTACAGGAAGGACTAAAATTCACAACTTAAAGAGAAATTTGAAATCTTACCATATTTTCAGCTAGAATTTCCATGAATTCGGCAAGTGTGGAGGCTTTCTTTACTTTGAAACTCCTGAAAATAAGAACAGGGTAACTAAAATTTAAATGAGCTCTTTAAATTACGATAGAACATACTTTAATTTACTGGTAGCACTATTATTAAGTACCACAAAGTCACGCCCGTGCGCAGTTGAAATCAGTGCGTGAAAGCCTATCAGCCGTATTTTGGGCAATTTGTCTTATCTCCTCCCTTAAAACCACTTTACCAATAAAATTTATATGAAAATACTCATCATTCTCTCGTCTTGAATAATGTCTCTTCTATTTTGTTGTATAAGAAGTAAAAGAATTGATTATACGTCTGTAAAACAGTTAAGGTCAAACTCACTTTGTCCCTTGCGAGGCGAATTAATCCAGCAAAAATTTGAGTGCCTAACTTCAAATGAACGCTCTTCAGTGGAGGAAAGTCTGATTG
>JAUEKS010142912.1:0-14374 GCA_031762815.1 Tylodina fungina
CCCTTTTCAACTCATGAAGGTTATATCAGAGGTGGGACCTACATTTTAACGTCCGTCTCCGATAGGACATGACTCCAAACGAGCCGTGGGACAAAGAAAACTCTGAAAAAAATCTTGGGTGAACCGAGGCTCGAATCCGCGACTTTTCGTCTTGGTCTTATGAGGCCGGTGGCTTAACCACTACGGCACAGAGACCCCTGGAGGAGTATAAAATTAAATGGGGGGTAGGGGAAGGCGGGGTGAAAAGTCACAGGGGTGAAAAGTCACAGCGGGTTTTTGGCCTCAAAATATCGTTTTTGGCCGCTTTTGTGAGCAAAACTGGCTTGTACTGGTTTGGCTCTGTTGCCTGGTGTTTACTTCCGGTTTCTCTCTCCCCTCTCCACCGAGATTGATGGCACGCTGTGGTCACCAGAAGCCAAAGTTGCAAAATTGATTCAAGGGAAATCTGTAAGTACACAGTCATCTTTTATTGATTTTTTTGGGGGGTGGCACTTTTGTACTCTCAAACCATTTTGCCATCTGTGTAGAATGTTTATTTGAGCCAAAGTCAAATGGTGCCAATATTGAGTGTATGTAATATGAAAGTCGATAGTTTATTACAGTTTATATTTAAAAACTACTTGTATTCACATATGCCCTCAGGAAGACCATAAGACATATTACAAGAAAGCTCATGGATCACAAATTGAACCTAACAAGATTTTAAAACCATTTTTTGTCATATTTCACCTCATTCTCAGGGTCCCTTTCAAGCCTTTGAGGGAGGGTCTCAAACTTTTTAAAAAACACTTTAGTTTGGCACAATCTAGGAGTTCCATTTCATCACACACTGTTTCTTTAGGAGTTAATGTATATTTCAGATAATTTTCAGATCTAAATCAATATTAGAAGTCAATGAAACAAGACTTTAAACATTATATGTCCCTGCTGATGCGTGTCGTCACAGTAAAGGGTAAGCTATTAAAAGATGTCAAGCGAAGTCTGACCTTCAAAATAGATTGTTTTATGTGTTTATGACATTTCAAAGATCTTTAGATTTATGGTTTTATTTGAAGGCAATAAAACATCATTATCTGATGCAAAAAACCGAATTTAAAATAATGTAATAATGTCAGCAGGGACATGGGTACCAAGATTTCAGTGAAATTTTGTTTCATTAATCGCATTTCGTATTTTTTATAAACCCGATAGTGACCTTTTCAGTTTGAGAGTTGTCTTCCTTGGATCAAGATGGATGCTACCAGGCTGGGTAAGTTTAAAGTGTGTTGTCACAACTTTTCTTTGTTGTCAGCAAGGGACATAAATTTTAGGATGTCAGCAAGGGACATGTCATACCTATTAAATACATGAATTAAGACTATTTATATCAAAGCTGTTACTTTAGATGGACGATAGATCGCGAATGGCTCATATGGCAATTGAGGTTTTCATGCATGCTTTTAAAATGGCTGGCTCTGCATGCTTCTAGATGCTATGTGACGGAACAGTTATGTTGTAACATGTCACCAAGGGACACTTTGTCATAAGGGACATGTTAGATGTGGTTAATCTATTTTTATTGAAGACTTTATTGCTTCAAATTACATAAATAATACCAGTTGTGCTAATCATATGACTGATGTCATCTAAAGTTAAGGCATGTATTAAGATCGACATTTTTGGTCTGAGTTTACAGTTGTGACGGAGGCTCTTTGCTGTCATATGTCAGCAAGGGACACACATTATTATTGTTGGTCACTCATTTTCACAAGTGTTTCCTTAAATCTAACGTCTTGTGTTTTTACATTTAAGTAATTAACACACTTTTTTTAAAAATTGTTTGTGTGAATATTAGGACATACTATTATCAAAACGTATGTCCCTGGTGACTGACCATAGGTGTGACAGACAAATCTCTGCTGTCATGCGTCAGCAAGGAACACACTTTAGTTCTAAAGACTGTAAATTCAAGAAAATCTGCTCAAAATGTGCTTTATTTTTATTTCCATTTAATATTAAGCAAGGTAAAAAAAAAAATTGTATCATTAATATCTCAGACATGGTAACCTAGTTTAAACAGATGTCCCTTATGACCAATCATCGATGTGACAGAAAGCTCCCTGCTGTCATGTGTCAACAAGGGACATGTTAGTCGTATCAGTCAGTCAATTTCAATAGGTGTACTGATAACTATTTTATTTATAATTCTATGAAATATTTTTGGGTTTGGTATATTGTATTAACTTTCACATTTAACTTAACTGGGGCTACAGTTAAATATTCTATGTCCCTTATGACTGTCGTCAATGTGACGGAGAGCTGATGATCAAGGGACCCATGTAGCCATTCTGTTATCTTTCCAAAGATCTGTTCAAACCTATTTTTTGATATTCCCATTAAAAGAATGATAAACATACAAATATTGTATCATCAATATTGTAGATCTATACACATTTAACTTAAATTTTCTATGTCCCTTATGACCGGCTGTCAGTGTGATAGAAAGCTCCTTTTTATTTGTGTAACCGAGGAATAGTTTCTCACTCATACCGATAATTATATTGTTTTAAAGTACCGATAATTTCTATATTTATAGATAATGTTAAAGCTTTAACAAATTAATAAATATTTATGAATTCAGTTTTATCTTTCTTTCTAAAAGTAACAGTCTTTATCATTTTGATTT
This sequence comes from Tylodina fungina, assembly GCA_031762815.1. Lineage (NCBI taxonomy): Eukaryota > Metazoa > Mollusca > Gastropoda > Umbraculida > Tylodinidae > Tylodina > Tylodina fungina. The sequence continues at coordinate 2,666 of JAUEKS010142912.1, forward strand.
TGCTCTGAAAGAATTATTTTCATTTTCTATCAGGTCTCAGTCTCAGGCCGAGAACAACTCAAGCAAAACCCCAAAAGCCGAAGAAGAGCACTAATGCTGAAAGATGCAAGAGATATAAGGAAAAATTGAAGGAAGATCCAGTTTCCTATGAATTATGGAAACAACAGAAGAAAGAATATAATAAAATTTACCAGAGTAAAACAAAAGAGAGAACTGAAGAAGAAAAAGCACGCAGGAAAGAACAAAACAGACTGAGCCAACAGCGAAGGAGGTAGGTCCCCTGTGTTCTCTTTTATTATACAGTAGATGCCGCATTTAATCATGCCTGTTACAAGGAAATACGGCGTGAAGTCAGAACTCTACATAATTGTCTTACAATCATACAATGTCTTTGGTCACAAACAACAGAGTAGCACGATGGGTGTATCGTCACTGTAAATTATAAACGCACAAGTTGTTTCATTAGTTATAATATTTAGTTAGAGATTTGAGCATTGGGTATAAACGAGCAGATATCAATATAAGATTATTATGCACAGAACTTTATCTCGTAGCTGCCATCTTGTGATCACTCTGAAAACTCTGATAGGTAGTTTTACAAATAGCAAAAAATTGTCAGTTTTAGTTAATTGTGTGTTTATTAAATACAAAAAGAAAAATAGTTGCTTGAACTTGTCACAATAATCCTGTTACAAAAGGTTTGGACATCTGCCATCTTGTGATCACTCTGAAAACTCTGATAGGTTTTACAACAGGTTTAGACTGTATATATTTATAGAATTGTATTATTGATATAACAAGTTGCAGCATAGCTATGTTAATATCAATATTATTGTTCGATGACTAACCCATTTTGTTTCCTTCTTTTTTTTCTTTTATGGAATGACCAGAGAACGTCTGAAGAAGGAAGGTGAAAAGAGAAATGTGTGTGTTAAAACTACTGCAAAACCACCCATGACCAGAGTCAAAACTAGGGACCAGCTCTTAAAAGAAGAGGAAAAACGCCAAAAGGCACGGCTCCGACAACAAAAGAGGCGTTCCTCCATGCACCCACAAAAAAAGCGGAGGGAAAATGAGAAGCGTATGGAGCGCTATTACAGGAACAAGGTAAAAGCAGTGCCTTCTCCTGAACCCGCCAAAAACAAAAAAAACAGGATCTCTCTTGCTTCGCTTTTGAAAGGCACCTACAGGTCTTTGAAACGAGGCAGGACAAAACTCAGTTTATTTAAAATTGAGTTTCTCAAAAAACTAATGCAAAGAAATGTTCAAGATGCTCTGACATCAGAGCATCAATTTAATGAATACTATAAACAGAAAAAACCTAAGTACAGCCATGCTGTTGAAAACTTCTTTGAGCGAAATGCTCTTGACTTTCCTGGACAGAAAGGCAGTTCAAAACCCAAGAAAGTGTTGCCTAAGACAATCTTAGATCTTTTTAAAGAATTTAAAAGGACTCACTCAAATTTGAAAATTTCTTTAACTACCTTTCAAAGACGCAGGCCTGAGTATATTTTACTGTCAAATAGCCGGAAATTCCAGCAGTGTCTGTGCGAAAAGTGTACGAATGCAATGTTATTGATGGAATCTATAAACCCTTTTTTGCAAAAGAAAACAGTTGGTGGTTTGTGTGAAAAAGTGACAAATGTTGATGAACTTGTGAACAAAACATTATGTGAAAGTGTAAAAAGGGCTTGTATTGAACGTCAGTGTGAGAGGTGTGGGAATGAAAGATTGTTGGATGCTTTAAGGCTTGAACTGAGAGAGAATTTGAGTGAAATGACTGAATGGAAGAAGTGGGAGAGAACTGAACATAGTCATAAAGACTTAGTCATAAAAAATAATAATTTGGGAGAAATCCTCATTGAGCTTGAAGCCAGTTTAAATTTGTTAGGGAAACATGTGAAAACAGCCCATTGGCAAAGAAACCAGTATCAACATCTTATTAATAATTTGCCCCCCGGCCACGCAATCCTTACCGTAGATTTTGCAGAGAATTATGTCTGCAAATTCCAAAATGAGGTACAGTCAGCACATTGGTCGTACAGACAAGTGTCTGTACACCCTTGTGTTTTTCATTACAGATGTGATACTGAAGGATGTTACAAAGTTATTCTTGATTTTCGTGTTTTTCTGTCGGATGATTTAAAACATGACTCCAATTTTACAAAATTAATTTTTGATAAATGTCTTAGTTATATTGATCAGAAGAGTATTACATGTCTGCATGTTTTTTCTGACGGTTGTGCAGCTCAGTATAAGAGTCGCTTTGCATTTCATCATTTAACTGAATTGCAAGAAAAGTATAAAAATATAAAAATAACACGACACTTTTTTGGTTCCAGTCACGGGAAATCATTATGTGATTCCTGTGGAGGAACAGTTAAAAATGCTGCCACAAGAGCAGTTCTATCTGGTAATTTCATTATCCAAAATGCACTGCAAATGTTTGGTTTTTGTCAAGAAAAATTGACTATTTCTCAAAGCAATGATTGTTCCCATCTTAAGAGCAATAGATCTTTTGTCTTAATAAATAAATCTGATGTTGACAGAAGTAATATGGCATTAAATCTGAAGACAGTCACTGGCACACATGACATACATTCTCTGAGGCCAGTCCAAAGAGCTGTTCTTGACACAAGAATCCTTAGTTGTTTTTGTGACGTTTGTCTCATTGGTGAGTCAGGAAATTGTCTGAATGAAGACTATGTGCTAGGTTGGAAGGAGGTGTCTCTTACAAAAGACAACAGATTAAGAAGAAAGTCGTGTAGAAAAAAGGTCTCTGTCAGTAGCGTCAGTGTCACTGTCAATTCAAATTTAAATGATGGTTTTCTTATGCCAGATGCTGCTATTGCTAATGTGTCTACCGTTAATCATATTGAATTTGAATCATCCAAATCACTGAATACTTTTCAAGAATTTGAGATATGTGAATCTCGTGATGATTTTTTCAAGTCTGTTCATGACAAATTTTCATCTTGTCAGTCATTCGATAATCTCCGATATTTGGTTAGATTATTGCCACCCATATTAGACGAGTTCTATCCTCTACCCAAACTGAAGCAAAGGTGTGTGATTGAAGTAGGCCAGGGTGTTGTTGATGCTGTTGCACAGAAACTGAAACCATCTGACCTACACCATCTCTATCCTGTACTAACCGTGGCTGATGGTAATTGCATAGCTCGAACCTTTAGTCTTTTTTGTTTTGGTGATGAAGATCATCACATTGAGATGCGTTGTCGGATTGCCCTTGAATTGGTGATCAATTGTTATGATTACTTGTCTCTCGATCCCTCACTCCTAAATTTCTTGTGTGAGCATTCTCATATTATGTATGAGGATATCCAGACAACATTTCAAAAAGAAGTTTTACACTGTTGTAAAAGTGGGACCTTTATGTCTATGTGGCAACTTATGGCAGCATCAAATTTTCTTGGAGCATCAATTTTGTCTGTTTACCCTTTAATTGGACCTGAAAAGTATAGATCTATTTATAATCGTCTTCTGGAGCCAAAGACTGTCCAATATCCTTTTGTTTTGCCTTTATTGTGGTCCGCAACAGAAGAACATGACCAATCAATGCCTGCACAGTACTGGACAGCAAATCATGTCGTGCCATTGATGCCGTTAAGTTTGGAATGTATTGTGGAAGTTGTGGCAGAGAAGTAGATTATCAACGGGTACATCATAACTAGTATCTTGCGGAAAATAACTACCGGTATCTACCTTACTTAACTTTTCTGCTTGCTAATCATAATTTGTTCAATAATAATATAATATAGACCTAGATCTATCTTCTTATACTTATAATTGCCTATTTCTTTTTCAATTTTCACCTATTTTGTTTATGGAACTATATTAGTTCTTAGAATTATGCTCATTCATGCTATATTTTTGTACCATACCAGTACTAAATGTTATTTTGACTCTCCCATCTGTCCATATTATAATTCATATTTAATATATTTTCATGTGTTTTCATTTCCCTTTTATTTTTATTAATATGAACACTTGAATCAAGGCATTTATGATTCTTGCTGTCACATTGAGCACTGTCACAAGGGACATCTACTTTCACATTTTATCAATTGATGATTGACATACTAATTCACTTTTATCTAAATAACTTTGATTCCTTTGTATAACACATGCTGTGTTAATTGTTTGTATTACTTTTATATTGTATTGTGGCAAGAGACCTTTGATGTCCCTGCTGACCTGTGACACAAAGTTCAATTGTTGTACCTTGAAATACTGTCATAAGGGACATCTTTTTCACATTTTATCAATTGATGTTTGACATACTAATTTACTTTTATCTAAATAAACTTTGATTCCTTTGTATAACACACGTTGTGTTAATTGTTTGTATTACTTTTATATTGTATTGTGGCAAGACACCTTTGATGTCCCTGCTGACCTGTGACACAAAGTCTAATTGTTGTACCTTGTAATACTGTCATAAGGGACATGTTTGTTTCCATATCTGTAAATTCCAATTCCTTTAGATTCTATGTCCTATAGTTAAAATAATGCTCTTTTCCATCCATGTCAAATTTGTCAGCTTTTATCATGTCACCTTCAAAGGTCAGAGAGAGCACTTATTTACTTTGAAGACGTTGTGTCCCTGCTGACATGCGACGACATCGCACCATTATTAAAACACATTCTTAACATTTATATTATTAATTTTGATATTTTCTATCACTAATTAGTGTATGAGTCATGGTAATGTGGGTATTCAATTACACTGACATCGCTTTTCTTGGCAAATGACAGTTATATGTTGTCACATGTCAGCAGGGACATTTGAGAAGGTGATGCTTTCGGCATACTTTTTATTTATCTGTTTAATCAAACTATAATATCATACACTTAATATGCAAGAGGAAACCTCTGGGTATAATATTACACAAACTTGCTTGGATTGAGACGATTTTGCCTGAGCCTAATAATGCAGGCACCTTTTGATTTTGGCTCATTTACACTTCTAGAACATTGTTTTGACAGTGTGGACCTCTGAGGTAGACAACCCCCTGTCGGGGTGAAAAGTCACTGGCTTGGGGTGAAAAGTCACAGTGATTCTTGAGTGTGACTTTTCACCCCAGTTACTAAGAATGATCAACTATTTGGTATAAAACACTTGAAATTAGTTTTTATCTTGTTTTGTTGAATATAGAAGTGAATATCTCATTATTTATATTTATTAGAGCATCCTTGCATTGTTATGAATTTCAACTCATCACTTTACTCTCTGTTTTCTTCCATTACAGTCAAGGGTATTGGCGTGTATCGATGAGGCTGTGGGCATTAAAATATTTCTCATTCGTGCTTTCCAGGAGCACCATTTAAAAAAAAATAATAATTTGTGTATTGTATCTTTGAAATCAAATAATCAAAGGTGTTTTGTCTTGCTTGTATTTCACAGAATCATGCCACGGCAATATCAGCGTAAGACGACGAGAGGGACATTCATTAAAGATGCAATGGAGATGGCAGTCGCAGCAGTCTTGGAAGGAAGATCACTCCGCAAAGCTGCGTCTGACTTTGGGCTCAACTACAGAACTGTCCAGCGCTACGTAAAGCTGCACCAGAAAGATGGCAACATCGAGGATGCCACTTTTGGTTATTTCACACACAAAAAACGCATCTTCTCGGACGAACAAGAGAACATTCTGCTGGACTATATCCTAGAGGCCTCGTCGATTTACTATGATCTCACTCTCCGAGAACTGCGTGTCTTAGCGTATGATGTAGCTGTTGCCAACAACATTTCAGTGCCAGCATCATGGACATCTGCGCAAGCTGCAGGCGAGGACTGGCTTGATGGTTTTCGTAAACGGTTCGACGACGAGTTGTCTCTACGCAGTCCAGAGGCAACTTCATTGAATAGAGCGCAAGCATTCAATAGAACAAACGTGAACTTGTTTTTTGACAATCTATAGAAAGTGATGAGCAAATACAAGTTTCGACCCGAGTGCATTTGGAATATCGATGAAACCGGGTGTTCAACAGTGCAGACACCTCAGAAACAACTCGCCAAGAAAGGCGAAAAACGTGTTGGCTCCATCGTTTCCCATGAAAAAGGAATCACCGTCACGCTGTGCGGAACCGTGAATGCAATTGGAAATAGCATTCCGCCTTATTTGTTATTTCCAAGGGTCAATGTTCAAGAACACTGGACCGTTAATGCCCCTCCAGGGACACTCTGTGATTCCCACCCTAATGCATCGGGGTGGATGACGTCAGATAACTTTCTGAATTTTCTGAAGCACTTTGTTCGGCATGCGAAGCCGTTGAAAGATCACCCAGTGCTGATGATATTAGACAATCATGCTTCACACTGCAGCAGAGGAGCAATCACATCACCCTGTTGTCCTTTCCCCCTCATTGTTCTCATGAGATGCAGCCCCTTGACAAATCAGTCTATGGTCCTTTCCAGTTGTACTATGGCCGAGCTTTAGAAATGTGGTGCAAAGATCCACTCAATGCTGGAAAACCAATGTCCATTCATTCTGTGCCCCAGATGGTGGCTTATGCTTTTCCGAAAGCATTCTTGCCTTCAAACATCATCCCTGGATTCAAATCCACTGGCATCTACCCCATGGATTGATATATCTTTCCAGACCACAAATTCCTCCCCACTTATTCCACAGACAAACCTTTGCCAACCTCCAACATATCTGAATCGGGTTCAGACTCTGAGCATCAACAGACAGTGACCTCACACTCCGAGCATCAACAGCCAGCGACCTCTCATGCGGAGCATCAACAGCCAGCGACAGCGAACCAAGAGCGGCCACATGTTTCTTGAGGACATTGTAAAATATGCAGTCTAATAATACAATTTGTTGTGCAAGATGTGCCAACTGAACAGGAATTTCCTTCATCTTCATCGTCATTTTCATCATCATCGTTTTAATTCTAATTCTCCTGTTGTTTTCTTTATAGTCAATTTAATTACCGTACAATACTTTCCATTGATTTCAATACATTCCTTTGATTTACTTTTTTAAAGCTCTGGACACTGTCCTCTTTTTGGCCCGTTGTATTGTCCGCGGCACTTCTCCCGCACCCAATTTTTAAAAAACACAACTGTTGAACTGGTTGGGTTTTTTTTTAACTCAACGTAATAAATCAACACACAAGCGTATCACTATTTATAGTAACATTGATAAGCTGGCTGCATTCCAAAGCCTCTCAATCGATTATGGTGCAAATTCAAAGTTTATAAATGGTACATTGATGTGTACACTTGCACATTTAATAAAAGCGCAACATTTTAAGGCGATGGAAGTAAATACCGTCCGGTAAATGTTCATTTCCTTGTTTTTTTATACACTTGTATGCAGGTTTATTGTAGAATTGTATGATATTGCGTACATAATGTACAGTAAAACCCCTTGTATACCACTAATGCCAGTAACATTGAAAAGTTGGCATTATAACGACATTGTCGTTTTTAAGAGCGTTTTTAAGAGGCGGATTAAATTATTATATAGATTACAAAACGTTAGGTGGTTCTAGAACATTGGCGTAAGATGGAATTGGCACTACAAAAGGTTTTTACTGTACATAATTTGCAAGCAGAGCCTATTTTTAAAGCAAACAAATGTTTATGGCATCAAATATTTTGAATCATATAACATTTGAAATATTGTGACTTTTCACCCCGAGTCTGTGACTTTTTGACCCCGGGTCGGGGGGAAAAGTCACAATTCAAAATTTGAGTTTTGCCAGCATGTCATGAGCAAACCATAAGGAGCAACTCAAAATCGCTTAGTGTACAATTAGCTGATGTATGGAACAAGTATCTAGCGCAGTGGCATAGATCCAGGTCTTCATTTCTAGACTCTGGATCCCAAAAAGTGTAATTTGTGACTTTTCACCCCACCTTCCTCTACTATGTTACAACTTATCGAACATATTCACGGCTTTTACGAATCCAAGAATTTTGAGGGGTGGAACTTGTTAAAGAAGTTCTTCCTCACGTCTCCAAAGTCAGTACATTCCAAGAGGAGGTATTGGACGGTGAAATCTTTGTGGCAGGAGATACAAACAGGTCGATGAGTAAAATAGGTGAGTCCAATTTTCAGTCGGTTAAAAGCCAACTCTGCCCTCCTCGGGAGCCCTGTGGAGACGTAAGGATGGAGCCTTGGTTTGACTTTAAAGAGCTTGTTTTCCACCTGGGAGGACCATTGGTGTAAGTAATAAGCTTCATAAATTCAAGCCTTGCTACAGGCAGATGATGCCAAGGAAATGTTTCAAGGCACTTTATTATACGTTCCTTCATGCCTGTGGTGTTGATGTTGATGCAGAGAACCAAGATAAGATAGAAGTAGAAGTACTCCTGAAACTCCTGAAATCGTTTCAGTCAGCCTACTATTCATTACAGGAGCTGGCCATTGATAAAATGGTTATTCGATTCAAAGGAAGGCGGAGGAACAAACAGTACAATGCGACAAAGTCATCAAATGCCCCATGACATTGTTTTTTATTTGGAAGCAGCCCTGAGTGTATACAGAGACAAAGACAGCTTACTATGTGTCATCGCATACCGGTACTCTTAAACTTTAAACCGTCAGCTAACACAACAAAATTCATAATACCGAGAATAAACATGAAAACCACAGCACAGAAGAAAGATTTTATTTTATTTTCATTTATTGGCACCCTAAAATTAGGGTGAAATACATTCTTACATAGGGGTGTTTAAGCGTCACCTTACAAGAAATCTTTTTGAAAACTAATGTCCAGAATGCGAAACTTTGGGAACAACTTTGGATAAAAATATTGTTTTACAATGAGTCACTGCGTGTGTTTTGCTGATCTCAGATCTCAGGGCCTTTATTCTTAAGGAGTTAAGCGTTATATCAATCTGATTTATTAATATTAATGTTACAAAGAATAGCATACAGCTTTCTTCAAACTTTGAATTGCCACTACATGTAGCAGCATGTTTTAATGCTAGTCACTTGGAATCACCAGTTTGGGTGGTGCTTATGTATACAAGATTTATAATGTGCTTGATCAAAGAGGACATTCAATTAACATTAATATTTGTGCACAGCTTCCTTCAAAATCAGATTGAAAACGCGTCCAATATCAAATCTAACCATCAGTTTGGGAAATATTTATACTGTGTGTGTGTGTGAGGTCAAAGAGTGCCTCTACATGCCATATAGAATGGTATACAGCTTTCCTCAAACTTTGAATTTCCACTAGCGGCAAGTTTTTCACACTAGCCAGATAGAAACATGAGTTTGGCACTGTGATTTTACTTAACTGTGGTTAGTCAAAGAGGACGTTCAGCACACAGCTTTCTCCAATCTATGAGTTTCCGCCAGTGGCAAGTTTTTCACGCTGTTCAGATGGAAATATTAGTTTGGGGGTGATTTTATTTATACTGTGTACCGTATGGTCAAACGGGACGCCCACATCTGATTAAAATACAAAAAAGGTACACAACGTTCTTCAAACTGACGCCAAATTTTCCCTTGGGGCAAATTCTTATAGTACACTGATAGTGTACTCAGATCAAACTACCAGCTTAAATCATGCTAAAATGCTGTAACCCCACATGACATAAAGTAGCTACAGCTTTCCTCAAATTCAGACTGAATTCCCACGGTTACATGGATATATCGGCTAGTCAGATCGAATCATGAGTTTGGGCAATGCGTATACTGTACTTAGTCAAAGAGGACACTCAGACGACAATAATTTGTACACAGCTTTCCTCAAACTTTTAATTTCCACTAACGGCAAGTTTATCATGCCGACTAGATAGAATCATCCGTTTACGTGATATTGCTTTTACGTATAATAAGTTTGGTCAAAAAGAATGGCCGCAGGTTATTAATATAAAAATAATTTAAAAAAACAACCTATCCTCCCATCCGTTTGAGATTATTGGAGACTAAGGGATGGAGAGCATTGCAAAGTTCATATGATCATTCAAAAGATGTTTTTGTTAGTTAAGCTTTCCCTGTGACAACTAATAAAGTCATTTACTCAGAGTAGTGACCAGTCTATCTCATCCCTGTGATACTGTACCAGCTTAGATGCTACATCTGGTATCTATATGTGTGCACTATTAAATTCATTCATTAGCTTGGGTAATGTTTATACCGTGTGTGGTCAAAGAATGAATGGCACACAGCTTTCCTCAAACTTTGTTTCATGCTAAGAAGGGACAAGCTTTAATCCGTTCATATGTGCACTGACTGCCGGTACTATTGTTTAGCCTGACCAAACTCGACCGGTGTAGATGCCTCAACTTTGTCAACCTAGATTTCGCCAACGTCCTATGTTCATAATTTGGATTTAGAGGACATGGAGAGATAGGCCTACTGGTTCATTTATTTTTATCTGACCCTGAAGCCTTTAAGGCATACACAAAGGCATATACAATGTTATAGAGCTTTTGGAAATGGATGCGTCGACCATCTTGGCAGACCATGACTTTGTTTACATGCATGCTGCAACGAGCACATCTTACATGCACCAGTTTAAACAGTTTAAACTGTGGCTTTCATCGCAGTGTTTATGTTTGCCAGCGTTCTAGGGTGGGTGGCGAACCTACTTGTATACCACCGGTCCGCAGGGGGCAGTTGTTGTTTTTTTATTTTTTTCAGAGTGAGGGGGAAAACAGTGCAGAGGGTCACCAGTCTCACCATGCAACTAATCCTACTTCAAATTATGAAAGGTGCGCTAGTTATATATGACAGTTATCAATATTTCCTTTACAGGTGCAAAAATGCACCGGATTGATTAATGGATCAATGAAATGTTGAAAGCATCACTTGATCGTTGTTGTTTTTTACAATTAAATGATAATTTGTTTGACAACGTGGGTGTCATCATCTTGTAAATTGGAAATGTGATAACATTAACAGCAAATGTCTTCTTTCCATAGTGCAAGAAATGACCAACTCCCTGCTGATGGATATGTCAGCGATTCATCTGAACAAAGTCTTCAGTATCCCTTACAGTCAGGTTTACAAATACAGTCGGATGTCCAAGTACAGAGAAAACAAAAAATTGGAGCAAATAACATGTCTATTTTATTGTGGTACATTGATGATCAAAATGGCCAGGCATTTGGAAACAAACCATCAAGATCAATCAGCTGTAGCTCAAATCCTTCTACTGAAAATGATCATAAATGAGAAGAAAGACGTGGGTTTCTTTACTCAAAGAAGGTGATTATGCGCATAATTTTTCAGTTTTGGAAAAGCAGAAAGGTACAATCATACCGAAGTATAAGGGAAAACACACAACCACTTCCAATGCTCAGGGTATGTTAAAAAGGATTCACTCATTCTCATGTTTGGGGAGAGAATGTATGCAAAGCGTGACATTGAGGACCACACTGATGGGAAAATAGGTGACCGAATGCGAGAGTTAGGTAGGCTTGTGATTGACATGAAAGAACAATCAAGTGGAGAAATCAACAACCTCACAAATGCAATAAAAGTGGAACATTTCGACAAACTAATTGCTTCAGTTCGCAATATTGCTGAATATTCAGATGATGCTCATTCATTTGGAAAAGGCTCATTGGCGTTGAAACTTGGGCCTTTTTCAATTGTGTACTCTGTGAAAAAGTGTGCAATGATTTTGAAATCAGAGGCAGACCTGCCTAGTGTTACGGAACGTCCGTAATTGTTACGGAAAAATAGCGGCCATTACGGAGTTACTGAAATCGCG
>JAUEKS010144020.1:0-21576 GCA_031762815.1 Tylodina fungina
TAATAATAATAATAATAATAATAATAATAATAATAATAATAATAATAGTAGTAGTAATAATAATAATAATAATAATAGTAATAATAATATTAATAGCAATAATAATAACAATAATAATAATAATAACAATAATAATAATAATAATGGCAGTAATAATAATGACAATAATAATAATAATGACAATAATAATAATAATGACAATAATAATAATGACAATAATAATGACAATAATAATAATAACAATAATAATAATAATGACAATAATAATAACAATAATAATAATAATAGTAATGATAATAATAATAACAATAATAATAATAACAACAATAATAATAAAAATAATAATTAAAATAATAATAATAATAATAATAATAATAATAATAATAATAATAATAATAATAATGATAATAATAATAATGAAGATCATTTATCTATGCTTATTCCAGTAAAGGCTCTAAGTGCCTATGTTCTATGAACATCAGCCTTTGCCCAGCCCCTGAGACTTGCCTTTGCACTCATTATATGTGTTCTTTTGTTCTATACCCATTATTATTGGTGCTTATGGGGATGCAGGCAGTGAGGTATTGAAATGTAGTGTATTATAATGTAGTTTAGTATGTGAATGTTTTTAATTGAGAAAAGTGTACATCCATAAAGGAATCATTATTTCGACAGAGCATTTTATGATGACAATTAAAATTTGTTTTGAAATATTGTATATTTTTTTCAGGGAACAACTCACACAGCTCATCTCGGCCTAGTTCTGGTTCTCGACGACGACGCAGACAGGCTCCCAAAGTTCAGTCCGACGTCCAGTCGAAACGACAGCGCAGTGATCTTCATCCTCACAGCTCAGAGGAGTACGCAACCTCTGAGAATGATGGCAGCATCTACTCAGAAGATTCCCTAACCCAGGGGGACAGTCGAAAAGCTCTTGAGACTTCTGGCACGCAGAGAGATGCCTTAAATGAAACCTGGGAATCAGGTCACGTTTCTGAAGACACACCTAGATCAACGGTTGCATCCTCAGAAGTAGTTTCTGGAATAACAGAATCACTTCAGAAACTAACTGCCCTTGCATTGCAAGAAGATGACAAGGAGAATCATGAAATATTACGAAACATTCCCAAAGAACTTGAGTCAGGAAAAGCTTATCAACTTGATTCAAGTCACGCACCGTCAGACAGCACTGAACTCACTTGTGAAACTAACACGCATCTGAAGACTGCTGCTGAATTGGATATGGCTTTGATACCAGATAGTCCATCCGGAGGCAGACAAAGGTCGTCAGATGAATACATGCCCTCTGTTCATCACAGCGCTGCTAAACATAGGAAGCTTCAGTCTGCTGAGTATGGGGATGGGATACATTCTTTTCATCCCGACGTGCACTCTGGTCACAGACAGAATATGGTACAGTCCCCTACTACTATGTGGAGTGGAGGTGGAAGGGAATCGCCAGATTCTGAAGGTACTAACAAAGTCGTCTCGAGTGGGGATCAACAGCAACACTTTGTCCGATTAGTGCCATCTTCTCCTAAGAAGATATGGAATCTCTCCATCCAAGGTCCAGAAGTATGGACTAATAACTCGTACTTGCCATTCAATGAAGATGGCTCTTCTAGTGACGAATCCTCTACTCCCCAACAGAGACAAAGCTCGAAGAGAACACAACCTAAAAATCAAGGGAGCAACTCCCAGCAGAAAAAGCTTTCAAATCTATTTTCAAAGTACGGACTTTTGCATGACAAAGGAACGGATGAAATGGATGGTTTTGATGGTGCCAAAGAAGACTCTACTGTACAAGAGGAGAGAATGATCAAACCACCAGTAGACAGTTTAGGTGAAAGAATTGGTCAAGTTGGAGGAACTACAACTGACAGGAAAGACACTGTGAATTTGCAGCCTGGTTTAAAAAAGAAAAGAAAGGAAAACCAAACATTTGTTTCAAAAGATCATAAAGGAAATATCAAGTTTGAGGTGACAATTAATCAGGATGAAACTAATGTTGTCTACAATGTCGGAAAAACAGAGTACAAAACTTATGCTATAAGAGACACTGACGGAGGAACCGTACATGAAGAAGTGCAAATTGTGCCAGATACCATCAACATAAATTTGACGGAAACGACAACCGTTTCTAATAATGATAAATTTGAATCTATCACAAAGGAGAGAGTTTTGTTCCAAAGAGAGGGTTCTTCATTTTCAGAGACAAATGATGTTGTTGTATCTGAAAAATGTTTACGAGAGAGGCATTTCTTGGAATATGAACAAGACAGAATTGGAGAAAGTGTTAGCAGAGAGAGTTCAGTGGAACGTAGATCTGTGGATGAAGATTGCAATTCACGCATGAATCTTGCCTCATCTCAGCAATCACCAGGATCTAGGGAACCACTTCAGTCTGGTGAACCTTTTCTTAAAAAGTCAAAAATAGAAAGTGAGTCCCAAAATGCAGAATCAGAAGGCTATTGGGAAACGGGCAGTGTCCCACAAAATTATGGCACAGAAATGCAGCACAAGAAACCAAGTGGTTCAAAAACACCAGGAATTGAGGTCAAATCTGTAGGTGTAAGGAATGTACCTATTAAAATTGTTGGAGAATTCTCAGGGGAACAGTTACAAAGCAGCGTCTCAGTTCCTCAGGTGCCTGAAGGTGCTTCTCCCGATGTTGCAAGTACTCAGCCTACAAATCTATCTCAAGGTTTATCTGTCTCTGGCTGTGTGGAGAAATCTCTACATGCACATGACTCTGATGGGGCAATCCAAAGCATTACCGACCTCCGACCTCAAAGTCACCCTCAGGTGACTGACTCTTTGAACAACATCAGAAACGACGAAACGATGAATAATAATTTGACTGTTTCAGTTTCCTGCCCAGACATTAATGCTGCAAGCAGTATGAGTGCCATGTCACCGACTATGACAGTGTCATCTGGACATTACTCATATGCTTCTGACGACCAGGAAGCATTTCAAGCCACTGAATCCGGAGATGACACATTCTGCAGCCTCAACCAAACTGGCTTAAGCCTTGGATCTGTTTCCTCATTCAAAACTCTCAACAGTTCTGATTCCTCCGAGTACAAGACCCCACAACAGTCACCACGGCAACAGGAAATGGCTATGGAAAAAGAGGCCTCACATCAGCTAGATTTCAAATTTCAGCCCCCTTTATTCTCAGTATTTAGACAGGGACATAAACCAGGAGATGTTGAAACTTGTACACACCTTGATGGTCTTCCCAGCGAGTTTAGTCTCGCCTCTGACAATGAGCAACTACAAAAGGAGTTGAAAATCTCGGATGAAGCCATCAGGCAGGCTCTGAAGAAAGAGGTTGAGAAGAAGATTGCTCGGTTAGAACGTAGAGTGAGAAGTCTCAGTGACTCGGCGATAAGTTCCGACTTCACGGAGTCTGAATCTGCCTCTGTGTCACCACGTTGCAGCCGCCTAAAGGAACCTGTCAGTCATCATGGCTTACCTGAAGACATCTTTAGTGCGCACGCAGAAGAAATTTTATCTCCTCTGTATGCGGGCAATCTTTTGTCGTCTCATGACCAAACCCGTCAGAACCAATTGAAGAGCATGGATGAAGCTTTATTAACGGGAAAAGGAAGAAAGTATGTGGTTCAAAAAAATTCTGATATGTCTCAGGATGGTAATCTACTTTCAGGATTTAATAACGGAGAGCTTTTGAAGGATGCTCATGAAAGTAGGCAAGTGTTTCGGCTTACCGATGAATCTGGCACCTTTTCGACACCCCAGTCAGGCAGATTTCCAGAAAGCAAGAGATCTCCAGAATTATATCCATACTCACTCCCTTTACCAAAGCCGAGTGGAAGATTTCCTGAGAGACTCGTTAATGCTATTTTAGCAATCAAAGAATACCCTCAACTGCTTAATCCATCAATGCGTCGTTGGCTGCTGAGGAAGAGACTATTAGGGAGATTATCAAAATCACTAGATGACATTCATAGTCTTGAAAAAGCATTCCAGACAAGGCAATTGGAAAACAGTATCGCTGAAAGGGCCAATTTAATTATGGAGACTGCCTGCCAAAGCAATCTGGTCTTTGCTTCTAGTGCTTGCAGTCAATCTCCTTCCGAAGCCAATATGTGGCAGGGAAACTTGCATCATTCTGCCCCTGAAAGTGTTATGAGATCTATAATGGCAGAACAGCTGCTCTTGGAGGACGCATTACTAACAGACACAGGCGTTGATGAGGGTGATGGTCATGCTAGGCTCCATAACGCATTCCCTTCTCCCGACATGGCAGAGTTTCCCATTTCTCTTGGACATGGCAAAATTTTGACAGAGGAAAACATCAGAAAACTTTTGTTGGCGAGAATGCACCTGAGTGCTAGAGCGAGCTTGGAAGACCTCCATCTGTCTGGAGATGACACAGTTCTAGATACCAGTGGTCTAAATTACTCTCAGAAGAGATTGTTGAGGCAAAAATCACCTTCAGAGTCCAATGTGTGCACTTACTTGAAGGACATTTCGAAAGCAATGACAAACCATCCTTCAAATAGGAAAAGTGCTTCCTTTGAAGTTATCGCTGACCTGAACGAATCTATGAACAAATTGAGTTCCTCCAATGACAGCTTATATTTATTTTTTGTGAACAGATCGCTTGAAGAACAGTCATCACCAGAGCACAGTGTGCCGTCAAGTCCCAGAAAAAGACCAGTATCTTATAAGTCAACAGACACATATGACAGCAATATGCATCGTACTAGATCTGAGACAAGCATTCAAACAGGTAGTGATAGGACAGACTTTGAGTACAGCCCTGGCCAAACAGGTGGAGACCTGATCGAACCAATCCTACCATTGTCTGAACGATCAGCATCACTGGATGATATCTATCACCTGAGGGCGCACCGGGTCCGCAGGGACACCTTACGCAGGTCACACTCTGCAGACAAGCTACACGTTGGAGATGGACTGGTAGATGACCCAGATGAGCAGATTTTCCCTCCAGTTGTCCACTTTACTGATGTGGATGCTGGCTCCAGCAATAGTGCCCTAGAAGGTAGTGACCTAGAGAGCTCACAGAGAAGAAATCCCTCTGTTGTGTCGAGTGTTGGATTTTTTTACAGAAAAGCATCTTACCCACGGAGTTTTCAAGGCTTTGAGGAAGAGGCAAGGAAACAGCTAGCAAGCACTGTTCAAGCTGATGCTCCGAGGGATTCAAGAATTGAAGGCCTGGGAATGGTGGACCTTTCACCCAGAGAAAGTGAGTCGTCAGAGTATTCCAGTGATAGCTACTTCAGATCTGAAGTGGAATCTGGTACTCCATATTTCAAAGAATTCAAACCCGGCTTTGCTCCTGTGCAGTCTGAAAATGCTAGTCAAACAGACCATAACGTACCATCTTCTTCTACTGACATGGATAGTTCCTCAGATTTGTTAGCCATACATGATTCAACAAGATGGTCTTCAGATGATGCTATTATTAATGAAAAACAAACCACCCGACCAGAAGCCACGATTCCATTGTCCAAAGAGTCTCAAAGCTGGCATCAAGTCTCTTACACGTTGAAAGAAACCACAGACATGTTGAAAAATATTCAGGCTAATCTTCCGACACTGGACTTGGTTGATTTAGACAGTTCTGATGACAGCTTTCATACAGTCACCGTCAATGGGCAGGTTCTGAGCAGAGAATCCTCCCCAAGGAAGAAAGTGTCAAATAGCAAAGACATGGCGAGCACTCAGACTGATAGTACGCATGCATTTGCAGAGTCCTCTCAATTTTCAAAGAGAAATCTTAGCTGCCAAGAAGGGCAGTTTTCCTTAGGACCGAAGCAAAACAATTCACAAGAATATCATGGCACCCAAAGAGAAAAAGCGGTGTCTCCTATGGAAGTTCAACTCTCAACTCCAGAAGAGCTATTTGAACATGAGTCACAAAGAGGAAACATGCCTCTTTCACATCCAAGAAATAGTGACTTTGAGACCCAAACAAATTTGGATGATTATACTCCAGAACAAGGAAGATATGGAGCACATGGGCAGGACAGAGCTATCTCTGTGGGGCAGGAATATATGGATGAAGAAGAAAGTGCGTATTTTTCTGAAGTGTACAAAAATGTGTCAGAACATTCCACTCAGACGGGATATCTCAGGCAAAAGGATTCTGTAAAAATTATTGTAAAGGTGAAAGACACAATGACACAGACAGGGCTTTTGCCTGAAGATATTGTCTCTGAAGCAGTTCAGACTGACGGAGCAATGGGTATGAATGCTAGTGAAAGCACAGATGAAACTGAGAATATACATTTGTCTTCATCAATGTGCCAGACAGACGAGCGATCCCATGTGACTTGTGGGGTTCAAACAGCAGATGTATTACTTTCTGAAAAACAAAACAAGGGTAATCAGAAGAATCTACGCTCAGTGAATATCACAAAGAAACACCTTGAGAATGATGAGAATGAACAGCCCACAAACAGAAGTTCAATAGAAAAATATGTCTTGAACATTACAGACATATCTCAGCAAACCAATGAGGGATCTTCTGGAGGGATGATCATTGATACAGAAACTCCTGGACAATTGAACTCCTCAGACTCAGATCCTTCAACATTATCCAGTTTTACAAGGGAAGCAAACAATGAATATTTGTCGAATGCAGAGTTGCAGAACTCGCCTGTTGATACATTGGACGGGTCTGTTCATGACAACAGTTCTCATTTCAATCATCGCAATAGTGGAAATGAAATTCCCAAGTCTAGAGGAACGAATAGAAAAGAATCTTTACCTCCTGAAGAGTTTGCCGAGGAGAATCTTTTGCAAACAGAGGGTCAAGCGTCTGCTCCGTTTGCTATGAACATAGAGAATGATTCCCCACCTCTAACACATGGAGTCCACTTACAATATGCCACTTCTAGCCAAGTAGTGGCGTTGAAGACACAGAGCAGTGAATCAGAGGAAGAGACCATCATGATTACTGATGTCATACCCGTACTGAAAGCTGATGTAATCCCGCAAGGCATCCCACAAGGCATCGCACAAGGTGATGATGACAATCTAAAACAGATAGGTCGACCAGGCACGGGTAACCTCAATTTTCCTGCAATGGGTGGTGACTTATCGAAATTCATGACTCTTGATGCTGATAACTCACATCAGCAAGTGGGGAGTAGATCCATGGCTAATAATGATGTACCTATGATGATGAGTCACATCCAAGATTCGACCATGTCAGAAGAGAAATCCAAGATACTCAGTAGTAGTTCAGAGGAGGAAGTAACAGCCACTGATTTGATTTCTACATCAGAATTCTCTACGAATGTTGAAAACATTATGCATGATGAAATTAAATATTATGATACATCTGTTGTGGAAGAAGAGAATAATTCATCCTTTACACCAAAAAAAGATGCCACAGGAGATTTAATCAGACCATCAGAAATGGTACAACCAGGCTCAGACCGAAAATTCATTGGAGATGTTTTTACTCCCTCAAGAAATCTGAATGAAAGTGAAAGGATTCAAACTGATCAAGAGCAGAATCTACAAAAACACACTGCTTCAGTTGATGCTCTAAACGCTAAAGAAATCGAGAAAGAGGATACACAATCCACCATAAGAAAAAGATTGCATAGAGACAGTAATGATGCTGGACATGAGGAGTATGGCAAAGGCTCTGAAGAAAGAAGTAGTGATTCCGATACAGAAATTGTAGTGACAGATATGATAGCACTGCCAAAGTTAAAAACAAAAACCGATACAATCACTAGTGTTTCAGAAACGCTTAGCAAAAGCAAAAGAAAAAGGGAGTCTCCTTCATCTCCTGATTTTGTGCCTTCAGAAATAGAAGACATCAGTGCCACAGCAGAAGGAAAGAAGGAAGAGCTTCACAGATTTACCAAGGAAACAACGGATCGAGGAAAGATGTTGTCACAACATGATGAACAAAGCAGTGGGTCTGAGGAAGAGGTAGTGGTGACTGACGTCATATCCCTTCAAGACCAGCAGTCACACACAGAAGCTGCAGACACAGCGAACAATGTTACTGACACCTGGAAATATTCAGATGAAAAGCGGGTAGGTGAGGGTGGAAGGACGGATAGTGAATCCGAAGTTATTGTCACTGACATCATTACATTTCATGATTCAGCTACATTTGAGAGAGAAATCCCTGGAAAAGCAGAATTAAAAGATGCTCCAATAGGTCGTGAAAAGGTCCATGATCAACAGATGCGCAAGACATTGGATACATACTCGAAGAAACATGTTGGCTCAGTTACGAGGGAAGTCATGGATGAAGAAGGAATTGAAGACTCACAGAAATCAGTTTTAGGGAAGCTACAGGAGAGACAATCCAAGCAATCTGATAACTCTGAACCAAGGCTGTCAGTTACAGAAACCACCAGGTCTCCCAAAATATCAGCCGGGGGAGAAGATGGAAGTAACAGGAGAGTAATGTCTCCTGACAACATTGATGAAAAACATCAAAGTGAACACTGGACAATAAGTATCAAGGATGTTTCTTTTCATGAAACAGGGGTGGAAGAGGGAAATGCTCAAGTTGCGGGATCTGAATCTGGTAAAGCAAGGGAAGCTACTCCCTCAAGAGAAACAAGTAGTGAATCAGATGAAGAGATTCATGTTGTGGACATAATTTCTCCTTCAAACTCGAGAAGTTCTGAATCACATGAGAGAGATCCCATTTCTTTAAAAAAGAGGGGGGAATTACAAGGGACTTTTAGAGATCACAAAGAGGGGGATGCTGAAAATGAACTAAAATATGTTGACGTCATTTCTACACCAGGCAGGCAGTCTGAAAGAGAAACAACAAGCAAGGCTAGAAATAGCGAGCAGAAGAAAGAAGAGCACAACATCAGTGATTCTGAAGAGGAAATAAATCTAACTGACAGCTTCAAATTTCGAGGAGAAGAAGCTAATAGTGAAAGTGTTGCAATGCCAAATACAGTATCATCTGTATCGAACACTGATGGACTGACACACAAACAAAGTTCGGAGAATAGTAGTGAGTCTGAAGAGGAAATTGTCATTACAGATGTTATTGATGTACCCTTCGCGAGTTCAGGAAAATCAAAACTTGAGCCCTCAGAACAATCTTCGGCTGAAAGTGGACTGCCGCGGGGACAAACCTCTGATGTAAGTACAACACCACAAAAGGGAGCAGCATCTCTTTCATTGAGGGAAAGTGTGAATACAGGAAGGGCCTTTGTAGAATCAGGGGCAAAAAGTCCTGAAGAAGAAGTCGTACTGATTGACAATATTTTGATACCACAGCAACAATCTGAGGAAGAAACGGGTGACCTTGCTCAGAGCACTGAAGACAGTGATTCTGGAGAAGAAATCATTGTGACTGATATTGTTAAACTGCCAGGGCAACAAGCCACTGGTGAAAGTGCTAAGACCCAAGATACATTGTTACCTATGCAGGGAGAATACAGAATAAGAAAGACATTTGGTTTTGACTCTGAAGAGGAAAGGGTCACCACCAGTGTTATTGAAGTACCGTTAGCTAGTTCTGGACGTGGAAAACTTGATCTTCTAGAACAATCTCCACCCGAGGGTAGACAGCAAGAAGGATATTTCTCTGAAAATACAATTGGAAATGACCTCACAGATTCTAAATACCAATCAAATCTGGATATTTCTGGACAACCATATGACAGTGTACGTGATATTCAGACAGGAGCCCCAGATATGGGTGGTTCTAAAGATGATCAGTTTGAGTCAAAATCAGGTGCTGAGAATCCTATAGTGTTCAAACAAAGGAAAACTGATGAAGATCTCAGAATGGAAGATAAGCCAGTGTCCTATGGAGGATCAAGTAATGAGCCAGGGAGATCAGATGAGGTGAACACAATTTCTCTTCCAAACTTGGAAAATCCCAAACAGCAAAAGGTAGAATCTCTGTCATTGAAGGAAAAGCTGAATTCAGAAAGGGCCTTTGAAGAACAAGGAGAACGAGACCCTGAAGGTGAAGTTGCTCTGACTGACAATATCTTCATACCACAGAGGCAATCTCAGAGAGAAACAGGAAGCCGTGCTCGGAATAGTCGCAAATCTGATGACAGCGATTCTGGAGAAGAAGTCATTGTCACTGACATTGTTAGATTTCCTCAACAACAAGCTACAGGTGCAAGTGCTAAAACTCCAGATACTTTGTTATCCGCCCGTGGAAAAGATGTGATAAGAAAGGGATATGGTTCGGACAAGAGCAGTGAGTCTGAAGAGGAAATAGTTATCACGGATTTAATTAAAATACTTTCATCGAATTCTGAATATCTTGAATATGATTCTTCAGGACAAAACCCAACTGGAAGTGGACTACAGCAAGGACATGACTCTGAGAATACAATTGGCGATGACCTCACAGATTCTCAACTGCAAACCAATATGGACACTTCTAGACAACTGGAAGATAGAGTTGTAGTAACTAACAATATCTCAACACCACTGAGACAATCAAAGACAAAAACCGGGCAGCTTTCTTGGAGCAGTGGACTCAAGTCTGAAGACAGCGATTCTGGAGAAGAAGTCATTGTCACTGACATTGTTAGACTTCCACAACAACAAGCTACAGATGAAAGTGCTAAAAGCCCAGATACTTTGTTATCTGTCCATGGAAAAGATGGAATAAGAAAGGGATATGGTTCAGACAAGAGCAGTGAGTCTGAAGAGGAAATAGTCATCACTGATGTTGTTGAAATATCTATGGCAAGTTCTGGAGATGTAAAACCCGAGTCATCAGGACAAACCCCACCTGGAAGTGGGCAACAGCAAAACCATGTCTCTCAGAATTTGACAGGTGTTGACCTCGCCACGTCTCCTCTCCAATCAGATATGGACTCATCTAGACAAACATATACAGGAATCCTAGAGGAGAGGAGATCAAAAGGTGAACAAAGGGGGTCAGGCACTGAGTCTCCTAATGAGATGGAAGAAAGGACAACTGTTGATGATCTCAGAACAGAGGATAAGCCAGTGTCTTATGGAGGATCAACTAACATGCCAGGGAGATCAGATGAAGATGGAGAGAAGGTACAAAGGAGATATTTGTTACCGGAGGACACAGATGGAAAGGATGGGAGTGGTCTTCAGAGAATGCCAAAAGAGAACCTTGAGGGAGTAAATGTGACAGGTGGAAATGTACTAGAGGAAAGTTGGCACCAAGAAGGAGACCCAAGTGTGATGAAGAAAAGTTCAGCTTTGGGTTCTGATGTGCCCAAAGGAAAAACTAAAGTCATGGACACAAAGAGGGATTCTGATGGGGAGGTTGTTGTCATGGACACAATTTCTCTTCCAAACTTGGAAAATCCCAAACAGCAAAAGGTAGAATCTCTGTCATTGAGTGAAAGGCTGGATCCAGAAAAGCCCTCTGAAGAACAAGTAGAACAAGACCCTGAAGGTGAAGTTACTCTGACTGACAATATCTCCATACCACAGAGGCAGTCTGAGAGAGAAACAGAAAGCCTTGCTCGGAATAGTCGCAAGTCTGATGACAGCGATTCTGGAGAAGAAGTCATTGTCACTGACATTGTCAAGCTCCCAGGACAAGGCACCGGTAAAACTAAAGCTGACATATCAGGTACCGGTACGTTGTTATCGGTTCAGGACAAGGATGGAATAAGACAGAAACACAGTTCTGATAGAAGCAGTGAGTCTGAAGAAGAAATCATTGTTACAGATGTTGTTCAAATACCAATAGCAAGTTCTAGAAGTGTAAAACCAGACCTTCTAGTACGTTCCCCAACTGGAAGTGAACTACAGCAAGAACATGACCCTGAGAACACAATTGGTGAGGACTTCACAGATTCTCAACTGCAAGCTGAGATGGTCTCTTCTAGACAACCATATGGCGTTGGACGTGAAGATGAAGTTGTAGTAACGGAAAATATCTCCTCACCTCTGACACAACATGTGGGTGAAACTCAGAACAGGAGACTTAAATCTGAAGGCAGTGACTCTGGAGAAGAAATCACTGTCACAGAAATTGTCAGATTCCCAGGACAACATGCCGTTGGTGAAAGCGCTAAGTTCCCGGACGCATTGTTATCTAGTCAGGGTGAAGTTGGAATAACACAGGAATATGGTTTGGACAAAAGCAGTGGGTCTAAAGAAGAATTAGCCATCACTGATGTTATTGAAATGCCTCGAGCAACTTCTGGAAATGTAAAGCCTGATCTTGTACAGCAGTCTCCAACTGGAAGTGGACCGTGGCAAGGCGACGTCTCTGAGAATACAATTGTCGGCATCCCAGACTCTCAACTCCAATCAAATCTGGACACTACTAAACAACCATATGATAGTGCAAAGGATGGATCAGACGAGATAGGAGTCCAAGAGAAAGGGACATCAAAAGGAAAAGAGATGGTGCCAAACACTGAGGCTTCTAGTGAGATGGAACAAAGGAGAACTGATGATGATCTCAGAATAGACGCCAGTAAAACTAAAGCTGATATATCAGGTACATTGTTATCTGTTCGAGACAACGATGGAACAAGACAGAAACATAGTTCTGAGAAAAGCAGTGAGTCTGAAGAGGAAATCGTCATCACTGATATTATTGAAATACCCTCGTCTAATTCTGGTAATATAAAACCTGAGTTCCAGGGACAAACCCCAACAGGAAGTGGACTACAGCAAGGACATGACTCTGAGAATACGACTGGCGAAGACTTCACATATTCTCAACTGCAAACCAATATGG
This sequence comes from Tylodina fungina, assembly GCA_031762815.1. Taxonomy (NCBI): domain Eukaryota; kingdom Metazoa; phylum Mollusca; class Gastropoda; order Umbraculida; family Tylodinidae; genus Tylodina; species Tylodina fungina. Next base: position 12,701 of record JAUEKS010144020.1, read on the forward strand.
ACACTTCTAGACAACTACGTGACAATGGACGTGAAGATGAAACAGTAGTAACTAACAATATCTCCACACCATTGAGACAATATGAGATGGAAGGAGGACCCCTTTCTTCGAAAAGTGGACTCAAGTCTGATGACAGCGATTCCGGAGAAGAATTCGTTGTCACTGACATTGTTAGACTTCCTCAACAACAAGCTACAGGTGAAAGTGCTAAAAACCCAGATACTTTGTTATCTCTCCATGGAAAAGATGGGATAAGAAAGGGTAATGGTTCGGACAAGAGCAGTGAGTCTGAAGAGGAAATAGTCATCACTGATGTTGTTGAAATACCTATAGCAAGTTCTGGAGATGTAAAACCCGAGTCATCAGGACAAACCCCAACTGGAAGTGGTCTACGGCAAGGATATGTCTTCGATAATACGATTGGTGATGACCTGATAGACTCTAGTCATCAATCAGATCTGGACACTTTAAGACAACCATATGATAGTGCAAAGGATGGGTCAGACCGGAAAGGAGTCCAAGAGGAAGGAAGATCAAAAGGAATAGAGATGGTGCCAGGAACTGAGGCTCCTAGTGAGATGGAAGAGAGGAAAACGGATGGTGATGTCAGAATAGAGGATAAGCCAGTGTCCTATGGAGGATCAACTGACATGCTAGAGAGATCAGATAAAGATGGAGAGAAGGTACAAAGGAAATATTTGTTACCAGAGGACACAGATAGAAAGGATGGGAGTGGTCTTCAGAGAATGCCAAATGAGAACATTGAGGGAGTAAAGGTGGCAGGTGAAAACAAAGAAGATGAAATGAGGCATCAAGAAGGAGACTCCGATGAAGTACTCAAAGGAAAAACTAAAGTCATTGAGACAAAGAAGGACTCACATGGAGAGATTGGTGTTGTGGACAGCTCAGGAAATCCCAAACAGCAAAAAGGAGAATCTCTGTCGTTGAAGGAAAGGCTGAATCCAGAAAGGGCCTTTGAAGAACAAGTAGAACGAGACCCTGAAGGTGAAGTCGCCCTGACTGACAATATCTTCATACCACAGAGGCAATCTCAGAGAGAAACAGGAAGCCGTGCTTGGAATAGTCGCAAGTCTGATGACAGCGATTCTGGAGAAGAAGCCATAGCCACTGACATTGTCATACTCCCAAGACAAGCCACGAATGAAAGTGTTAAGACCCCTGATACACAGTTGTCTGCTCAAGAGAAAGATGGGCTAAGAGAGGATGTTAGTTCAGAGAAAAGCAATGAATCTGAAGAGGAAATGATCATCAAGGAGGTTATTGGAATTCCTTTAGCAAATTCTGGAACTATGCAACCACAGCATGGCACGGCAACTTCAAATAACAGCGATATAAGCAACGAGAGTCCCACTGGTTGTGATGAAGTTCCTGGCACAGAATCTCACATTGTAAGGCCATTACCATTACACCCTAAACATTCTGGAATTGAAACTCCTGGTCAGGCTGGTACAAGGAAAAGCCATGAAGAAGAAGTTTGTTCTCATCCACAAGAGCTATCTGAGAAGAATTTAGACGACACACATTATTCAAACGAAAGTATTGACACAAAGCTGGGTAACCAAGAAGAAATGCTTGATTTGGAAGAAAATATTGTTTCTGACATTCCTGAAGCATCTGGAATCAGAGACAGTGAATCAGATGATCTTATTTCGTATGTATTCACTATGCCAGGAGCATTGAATTCCAGGGACTCTGATGGTCTGCATGGTGAAATTGTCAGTCAAAGAGGTGATGTTGCAAATCAGAAAAATGGAGTTCAAACTATGGAGGGGGATAATAGTTCTGAGGTGATGACTACTGAAAGTCAAAAAGAGAATGAGGCCATTGGAAACTTTGATGTTGACTCTCATGGTGTTGATAATCAAATATCAGGAATTTATGATCCCCAATATACTAAGAGCAATAAAAGTAACAGATCTAGTGATTCTGGAGAGGAACATGTTTTTACTGATGTGTTTCCATCGCCGGCGGTGGTTGACACTACTGATGACTATGAACAGGTAACACAAACTATTTTGTATGCAAATCAGACAGAGGATGCTCCTAAAATAGGTGATACAGATCGAACACTAAGCTCTGAGCTCCTAAGTGGCTTAGAAGATGAAAGAGTATCTGTTGATCAATATGTCAGTAAGAAGGCACCACAAAATCAAATGGCAAACTTAGATGGGAACAGCTTTCCTCAAGAACAATCAGATGACTTGCAAAATAGTGTTGGCTCTGAAAAGGCAAGAAACAATACCTTCAAAAATTCAATACCTTCATCTGTGTCATCAGAGAAAGCACAGTTGAGACCAAACTTAGCAAAGGAAAGTAGAGATCAGGCTGAACAATTGGATGAACTTAGTTCCATGCACCAGCCAGGAGGTGAACATTATGGAAAGAGCACGGACTCAGAGGAAGAGATGATAGCCAGTGAAACATTGGCAATGCCAGCAACATCAGAGAATATCAGCCAAGCTCAGCCAGTGTTTCTAGAGGCATACTTATCAGAGACTGAGGAACTGCAAAGTCCTAGTGCGAATAATCAAACTTACACAATTTCTGCTGAAAATCTATCTTCATCTGAAAATGATAACCCAAAATCAGGAAGGCAGAGGAAAGGAGATTTGAAAACAGATGAGCCTAATCTGTGTTCCCAGAGTGATCCTCAAGTTAGTGGCAAAGTTGCTGATGGGCAGATCTCTAAAGAAAAAAGCCAAAAGAAAAGTTCTGGGACCACTGTAGCTTTGAACGTCCCAAGTAGTGATGACAAAATCATTTTGCCTGTGACACAAAGGGCATCCGAGTTGATAAGTCAGGTTCATCCTCTCCAGCAAGAGCAGGTTAATCAACAGGTACCTGAATCGGAAATAAAGTTGCGCAACCAACAGTTCATAACAGAACAACAAGGAAATATTCCAAAACAATTTCCAGCTCAGACTGAAGAATATTTTGTTTCAGGATCAACTCCATCAGATGAAACTGTAATAGTTCTTGATCACTCAGACGTAAGTCAATCACCATCGGTTCATCAGTATATATCTGACAGCCCAGATGAGCTAGGACAAGCAGAACGAAAAAATCCATCTGCTATTGTTATGTCAGAAGTAGAACAGGTATCGGCTACACCTTTCGAGAAAGATGAGAATGATTTTTCTATGCAGAAAAAACACTATCAAAATTCTCATCTGCCTGATAGTGATAGTTCAGTAGATATCTCTGAATGGAATAAACCTCTGCTTCCAGAAGAGGTACATCAGGAAGTACTAAGTCCAAGTCGCCCACTGGTACAAAGAAGTCCAGAGTCCCAGAAATCCCAGAAGAATTTACAGCCTCATGGACAGGAGCATGAACAAGTCGATCACTCGCCCATAGCCAGAGCTAGTCCTGCGCAGCTGTCTTCTTCCTCTGATGAAGAATCTATTTTTATTGAAGAAGTGATTCCGATACCTCATATTGTAAAATTAGAGGGAGAAAATATCGACCCATCAGAGTTAAGTATGCCTAGTAGAAGTGAAGCACAAATTGATAATAGACAAGATGATAATGATGAAGGCAAGAAAAAGCTAAATGAGTCTGGAAACATACCACACATTTTGAAAAGTTCTGGTGAGCCTGTACCATCTCACAGAGCTCAGCCTGCACATTTCGAAGATCTGAAAGACTCGAGTGAGGAGGCTGGTGACAGTGGGATATTTAGTGACCGAAGTGTCATTAACAGTCTCTCCGACAGTAATCAGCCTGATAGAGAGGGGAATAACCAGCGTCCTACCATTGGTGATAATATTTTACAGCACCAGGAAAGATCAAAACATTCCAGCCAGCTGGTAGGTGATGAGCGTGCTTCATTTCCAAGTGAAGACAGAGAGGAGACAATGGCATCAAAGCCCAAGAAGGATTTGAATCTCAATGAAAGTTCATCTACAAATGTTCCCAAAACAACTGCAATAATTGGAATGCCAGATCATTCAAGAAGCAATAACCAAGGTGGTCTAGAAGAGAAAGAAGCCAATTCCCTTAAGGCCACTGATGATGTAGGCTTGGTGAAATATAGAATTAATTCATCGGAGCAAACAGAATCTCTGTCAAATGTTGGATTAAATCCAGAACAAGAAATATTTGCTCCTGGCAATGCTAAGAGGTCAGATGGAGTGGAGGAACTACAGGGGTCAGAGGGAGAAATTGACGGTGGGGAAGAAACACTCCCTACACCTGAAGCTGTTGGGCACACTGTTATTAATAGGCACGGGAAAATGACAGATTGTTTTGCTGGTCAGGAAACCCAGGGTGAAAATAATAGAGACAATGTTCTTCGCCTGGGACATCCTCGATTCAACCAAACACTACCAAAAACAGATGATGATACTATTACAACTCCATCTTTGAAAGAAAATGCAAATGAAGCAATGATAGCAGCGAGATCCACAGCAGAAAATGATCCAGAGAGAGCGGAAAATCTCAATCTTGTATCAATAGCAACACAGTGGGGAGATTTCCCATCTGTTCGCCGCAACCCCAGGATTAGAGATAGAATTGGAGATACCCAATGGCCATTCTCCAATAGATTATTGTCAGTTGCCAACACAGATCCCTCTTTTAGTGACAATAATGTGTCTGATATTCCTTCTGAAGCCGCAAAGGAAAGCTCAAGTCATCCACCATCTCATAATCAAACCCTGAAAGCCTGTACTCAAGATCATGCTTTACTATCAGACAGTCCCTTGAGCAATAGTTTAGTTTATCCACTGCCAGGATTAAATGTAGGACAAGGGATGAATACAGACACACGTATAGGTACAACTCCAGATGAAGAGGGTGACAGAGTAAGTGAGACAGCTTTATTACAACCAGAACTTCAGTTAGCCACAGTCGAGGAACTTCGTAATCACCCTGATCACGGTAGTGAAGTGGATTTGGCATTGCCACGGTTTTTAGATCTTACAGAAGTTGCTATCCTATCTCCAAAGGAAATATCAATGAGCAATGAGGAAGTTATTTGCACACCAAGAAGAGTTTCAAATGCAAGTGAAACAATCGTTAATGTTGATAACCATTATCATCCTACTCCATCTCTTTTGAAGGACTCAGATTTTGAAGTGTCGACATCCAGTGTCACCGGCGAGCTCAGCGTCATCCACGTGCCATCTAAAAAAGCCATGGTGATTGACAAGTCCGGGGATGCGCTGAATATTCTCCCTGCTGGAAATGGAGACATCAGATCTGGGACCGCTCCCCAAATTGGACAGGGTGTTGAGTCTGTAAGAGCAGAAAATGATAAAGATTCAGACACTATTTATACCAAACAGGATGATGATGATGCTCAGGCCCCTAGTGATGCTGCAGCGACAAAGCCAAATCCAACTCTTGATGTAATTGCAGTAGTCACCCGGTCCAACGAAGGTGATGAGTATTATAGACCCCAAGATTTACATAGAAATAGGCAACTGACAGCTTCACGTACCGATGGTCCATTTGGTGGAGCGTTTTTGCGAGAACCTCAGGAATACATGGGAATTTACTACTTTGGAGAACCAGGAGGTGAAAAGGGATCGTCACCAAAAAAGAGAAGGCGAGTAAAGCGAAGATCACCAAGTGGAGACTTTGATTATTCTCAGTATTGGGAAGATGTTCCAAATAAACACGCAGCTCCTAGTGAAGAAGAAGAAATGGAGGAGAATGGAGATGCCACAAACATGGATGATATTATGGGAGTAATTTCTGTGGCCACCCGCCCTTTCCAAACACCAGACAGCCTTTGTGCTCTGGATGGCATTTCCAGAAACAAAACTCTTGACGCAAATTGTACAGACGGCGCATTTGATGGGGGCTTTACCAAATTGCCTATAGACTATGACAGTGAATTCAACTCTGATGGTTTGACTCAGGATGGACAAAAGCTTGGTGAGCATGAAGATATCAACAACACAGAGGGTGATGAAGAATTGTGGAGAAGGCAAATGGAAATCCTGGACCTGGCTAATGAATTGATCAGAGCAAGCAGCCAATTGCGTAGCACAAATGTAGATGACGATCATATTGCCCCAGAGCTTTTGAAAGATTGGGACAGAGACATAGCAGATTCTATGCAAAAAGGGGGTGAACTAAGTTTTCGAAAGGAAGAAACGTTGGACGAAAATAAAGCTTTTCTGCAACGTCCCAGGCGCATTGAGCGGGGAAATGTATTGAAGGCAAAATTCCTTCCATCCAATCGTGCAGCTTTTGAACCCATGGGGCAAAAGCTCAGGTCTATCTCAGAGCCACAACCAGGCTTGGAAAACACAAATGACGCAAGACCCAACTCCATGTGGGCCCCTGAAACTCCTGGCAGTGGTGGGTCAGTGATCATGAGCTCTCCACCTGCTGCTACCTTCCTCCCTATCTCTGTTCATCCCCCTGTGCCGTTCCATCACTCTGTATCTAGTCCTGCCTTGTTTGCTGGTTCAGAAAGTAATCAAGATCTGCAAAAACTTGATCCTTCTAGAGTGAGGTGGTCAAAGTATAGCAGAGAGAGGGAAGCGCTGAATCCTGAAGCTACAGACACTGAAGGAAGGGAAAGATCACCATTAACTCGGCGTAGACCTGATCTGTCTGATATGAACATTTCAAACCAAGAGATCCTGAACGAAATTGAGAAACTTAAAGTTGAGCATGGAAAAATGATGGATCTTTTGGAAAGATCAAGAAGTAGAAAGCCAAAATTAAGAACATCCATTTTCAGAAAAAGATACCATTCACCAAAATGTGCTCCTGATTCTGACTCTTCCAGTGGAGATTCTCCAGTCACTGTTATTGCTACCGGTTTGTCTCCAATTGCAAGCCCTTTGAGTCACATAGAGGCCATTCGAGAACCATCACCTCCTTGTATCAGAGGAAGGACAGAATTCGAACTTGCTACCCAACTAAATCCTGTATCTATAGGAGGAAACATAATACCAGCTGACAGAGAATCCCGGCCGTCATCAGAAAATGCATTAAGTAGAGACCAACTCAGCTCATCTTCTAAGTCAGATAACTCAAGTCAAACAGAAAGTGATTTTCAAAACAGAGATAATTTTCCGGATAATACTAACACAGATGACATTTCTTTTAATGAGCAAGTTGATGATTTGTTACTGAAAGTTCCGGATCTATATTTTTCTGCCCCATCAGCACCATCATCCACTCGCTTTGACCATGCTAAAGGTCCTTTCAAGAAGGCTACCCCATCCCAACGCACTGTGGTTTGTAGTCAGCTTGAAGCAAAATCTGCAAAGAAAACTTTTGGTACTGAAAGAAAAGAAGAGGATAGGCTGACTCCTAATTCAGAGACCTCAAATCTTTCACCCTTAACAATTCAGGCTGTGACGGACGATGATGCTGACTCAGCCTTCTCAATGTCCTCTTTGAATTCTCGTAACCTGATGAGCACTGGAATGGACTTTTGTGCAGACAGCTCAGATGAATTCACGCAGACAGATGCTTATGACATGACCGGAGGTGTTTCTATGGATGATAGTGAGCTACGTGCAAGCATGTTGGGATCTGGCTATTCTTCCGGTGGGGACAGTCATGATATGTCCAGCATACAGCGAAACTTGGACAGACTTCAACGTGAGAGAATAGAAATAATAGAACTCTTGTCGCTGCAGTATCTGCCTTCAAGTTTAACCATAGAACTCCTTGAAGCCAAACTGAACTACTGTATAGGGCAGACAGACACTCTGTTAGCTACTCTTGAAGATGCCTGGGGACGGGAAGATGCCCTGCCAAACGCCTCGACAAAACTGATAAAAATTACCAAAGAATATTTAGATGAATACCGAAGCCAATTCAGCCGGACCAAGAAAGATATTGAGTCCCACCTAGAAACCCATCAGCGACGGCAAAGAGGAGTACGTGGTAGGAGAAGAACTCGAGGTCGGGAATTCATGAATATGAGACGGCGTGCTGAATTGGAGACATTCAGGCTAGAACGGTTGAGGGAACAATGCAGATACGAAAGAGAAAAGTCCAAATTGAATAGCAGTAGCCCTAGTTTTTCCAACCCTTTATTCTCTAGTAGAAGCTATGACACTCTTTCAAGTAGCAGCTCATTTTTGATGGATGATCTAGAACCAAGATCCATGACTCCAACTCAAAGAAAAGAATATTTAATAAATCTGCGGAGACAAATCGTTCATGATTCATCGTATGAGCTTGCTGATTTGAGACGACGCTCAGGGTCCCGCTCGTCTTCAGGTAGCCCTAGTACATATTGGGCTGATCGTCCATCTTCCTACTCACCAGCCAGGTCTGAATCACCTGGGATGTACTCTCTAACTACAGCAAGACGACACAATAGTTTGTTTTCACCTAGCACTTCCCTGTCTCGCTCTGCACATCGTGACAGCTTCCAACAAAGGGCACAAGAGCTGAGAAGGCCTCACAGCACTGAGCCCATCTTGCAAGTGTCTTCAGATTTCAGAACCAATGTGGTGGCATCCTATGCTAGCCGGGACCTGAATGCTGACCGCTTGTTGGAAGAGTCGCACGAGATTCGTAGGCAGAACCAACGGCAGATAGAGAAGGCTCGACAAGTATTGAGGCAGCTGGATGATAGGAGACCACGACAGAGCTCGTCTGCCAGGTATGTTAGGTTGAGCTACAGGGAAGCTGTTTAAATAGAATTAAATTGATCAACAGTGTTGAGACAGATTTAAATACGGATAATGATCAGAATGACTTCAAAGTTAGAATTAGTGTTTGGAGCTAAATTGGGGATCAAGAAAAGCGCTGTCCAAACTGACTCATTGTTGACCTTATACCTTTTTATAACCTTTTTTCATGGTTGGGTGTGTGTGTGTGTGTGGGGGGGGGGGGGGTGTTGTGATAGTTAAGTTCTAAAATGTCAATAA
>JAUEKS010144021.1:0-14361 GCA_031762815.1 Tylodina fungina
TATGGAAGGAGGAGGAGACCTTGTGACATGACAGGACTCTATGGAAGGAGGAGGAGACCTTGTGACATGACAGGACTTTATGGAAGGAGGAGGAGACCTTGTGACATGACAGGACTCTATGGAAGGAGGAGGAGACCTTGTGACAGGACTCTATGGAAGGAGGAGGAGACCTTGTGACATGACAGGACTCTATGGAAGGAGGAGGAGACCCTGTGACAGGACTCTGTGAAAAATTGAAACGGCACCTTGCAGGATTGCAGAACACGTTTAGTTAGTGGAAAGATGAGTGGCATCGAGATACCTCTCCCTGGGTTCCCTTGCAAATAATGCATCAAAAATTACAATGCATATTAGGCGATTCTTCGAAGTCGCAAATGTCTGAAGTAGTCAATAAATGAAAGCTGCTCACATAATACATACGTCTTCTGTCGCGTAATTTTAAAGCTTACCTTGGCATAGTCGTTGACCATAGTGCAAGTGTTACCAGATTTCTGTACGTTCAAGCAGTAAGGTTGTGTATTGTAGATCCGTCGTCCTGTTTTGGGGTTACCTCCAACGCCGACGACACTAGGAGTACAATCTGGAGGGGAGGGGGTTTGATGAGAATATGTTCGGGGGTGTACGGGGATGAGAAGAGGAGAAGCGGGAGAAGAGAGGAACAAGGAGGAAAAGGAGGAGGACGGTGAGTACAAGAAGAAGAAGGTGGAGATGGATGAGGAATAAGAGAATGAGGAGGAGGAAGAGAAGGAGGAAAAGAAAGGGAATAAGGAAGAAAAGGAAGAAGTGGAGGGGGGAGGGGAGGAGGAAGAGGAGGAGGAAGGGGTAGGGAAGAGAAGACGGAGTTTGGGAGAGTGGAGAGAAGAGGGAAGCGCAAAAGGAGGATGAGGTGGAGGAAGAGAAGGAGGAGCGTGAGAATGAGATGGAGGAGAAAGATGTGAACAAGAACAAAAAAACTGCACTTCGATCCCAAAGACCTCATTGGTTCCAACTAAACGATGTTCAAAGAGAAACAAGGTCAAAGAGGAAAATCCACAAAATTGGTGAATCACGTAGAAGAAGTGAGACGAAAATGAATATATTATGGACTATAATAAGCAAGAAGAAGATCGAGGGATGAAGATGCCTCGTACAAGGCATTGCATAAAAGAAAGAAGCGGTAAAACGGTCAAAAGGTAAAAACTGCTACTGTCCCAAATTTCACCTTTCTACCTTCACTCTTTCATAGTCAGTGAGATTACTTTGTGATCACCCCTCATAACAAACAGCTTTGAAATGCTTACGATAACTACCTTCACGGAAGCACACCACGAGCAACAATGATGGCAACATTAGTACTATACAAGACCCATGGTCAAACCCTGTACCTCCTGTGGGAGGCTCCTCTGTCGGCCCAGGTGTCGGAGTCTCACACTGCTCCTCCTCCTCCTGCCTTTTCTCCCGCGATAATGTCATGTTTTGAATCTAAAATCAAATGAAAGTTGAATCGCCGGGTTATCGGGTCAGTCAATGATTCAAAGTTAAATAAGAATAAATCAAGCAACAATGCTTAGAACATGGATGATAACATGAGAAGGAACAATTTAAAGATAGCCACCAAAATAGCCAAACTCTAACAAGCGTTACTGTGGCTTGAGTGTGTAAAATATTTTAGTGCTCATAGTGCCTGAACGATCATCAGGATTAGGGAATAAATATAATAAATATAAATAAGTACAAATATTTTCAGCATATTTTTGCAGGGTGACGAGAGACTATTCAGAGGGAATACACAATACTGTGCAGAAAGAATAGTGAACTCCCATCGTGTCAGTTTTAATTAGTTTATTTTGTATTGGGTTGTATTATTTGATAAGTCATAAGCGCGCCTGTGCGTTATGTACTAAATCCGAATTCATAAATAAGCATCGAAAAAATTATTTGATGCGTGAGATCCCCAAGGACAACATGTACTATATATATATAAACATCAATGAATTTGATTTCATCACAGGCCACCAGATCACAGGCTCACAAGTTTAGGATTCTTCAAAAACTATGCAGTCGATGCATTCAACAAGGACGCTGATTGTGCAAGATTAGGTCAACGTAAATTTCAAGATAAATAGCCAAACTTTGCACTTGGAAAAAATGCATACTGTATATAAATTGTCATCACAAAAAACGGTGACTAGATAACTTTAACTGAATTCAAATTGAAAAAGTTAGATTTCGCATCTCATTAAATCATTAGTTAAATGAATCGATCAATCGTTTTAATGGCTTGAGACCGCCTCCTGCACCTGCCAGGCGTCATAATAGTAAACGCCATTCCCAATACATCATGAGTATCGAATCCCTTTTACGGCGAGACTACCTCTCTTTGTCAAAGAAACACTGCGCGCCTTCAGCGTATACAAGAGAAAGAGAATAAACATCCTCTTTATGATAAAAGAAGGGAGAACATTATTTTTAACGAAAGTATGACTCTCACATCGACGCCACGGTGATCCCAAAAGTCGCAAACCACCGGATACGTTGGTTCACGTACCACTCGCTCTCAATTAATTCATTCATTGACATCGTGCTTAGATTCCAGACTTCCGTCTTTATTTTAGAAAGAACTACAGTGATCCTAATTTTGTCGCTCCGACTAACGAGGCGCATGGAAAGCGGCTCATGACCCTTTAACGAGTGTTCCGTGTGGATGGGCTGAGACCCACTGCCAGTTATCCCGAATGAAGCCACTCCTAATAGTGGGTAAAGGATATTGTTCTAGGTCTTCGCAATATTCCTTGAATTTGTGGGCGCCGGACACGTGAAACCATCTTCCCAAGCAACAACTTTCTTGACGGCTACACCCACAAGAGCTTAATATGTATTGGTGGGTGGGGGGCAACAACCCAACCTATCGGCAGGTGCTCAGATAGAGGGGCGGGCACCTGAAATATAATCCACTCCCAAAATATGCCACTGACCGGCCTGATTGAATCCGTGTCGAACATGACAGGGTCAAAGATAATGGCGCTTCTTTAAGTTGTTACGACTAATCAGAACGGTACCACCATCAGACCAACTCAAAAGCCTTCTTCGTCTACTTTCATCTTGTCTACTCACGTCAACCGGCTATACCCGGCGACAAGGTGATGTGGGGAAGCGTACAGCAGCTCTAGGTCCTCTATCATGGGTAAGGCGAGAGCTCTTTCCTTTGGAAGCGTCCCCACAGACTCTCCTCAAGCATGTCCATCTTTCAGGCCACAACACTCATAAAGATGAAAATGAAACGCGCGTTCGCTATAACGAAACAGCGGACCTGAACCCTCAGCCTTCATATGAGGTAGGAGTGACATTTGGAGCACTGAAATTATTAAGGTGTGTCATTCGGAACACTATCGAAACAAGTAAAAATGCAGTATGACATATGGAACGCCTAAATAGTACCGAATATCGATTTAAACACTTCGATTACATCTATTCTAACGTTGCAGTTCATGTGGGTTTGGGCTAGTGTTAGGATTAAGGTTAGGGTTAGGGTTAGGATTAGGATTGGGGTGAAGGGTTAGGTATAGAGTTAGGGTTAGAATTAGGGTTATGTTTACTTTTTCTTCCAACTCGAAGGTCTTATGTTTTTCAACATATCATCTGAATGTGTGCACGTAAACCATTGCATCCAATAGCATGACCTTCATAAGGTTTCAGGTCGGCTACAATTCGTTTCCCTAGGTGTCGTAACTCGCGATGTACACTTGACGGTACATGATATACTACGTCATATTTATTATACAGGTGGTGGGCATAAATTAGTAGCAAACGTTCACGCTGTGCCTCCGTTAGTATTCTACTCAGTAGGGGAACCGATTGCTACATCACGTATAATACTAATACTGGTTAGGGGTGGTAAAAGGATAGCTCCTCGGCCCCAACCATGGACACATTCAAATCGTCAGCTTCAATGCAAAAGGAATGTCGTCGGCGAAAATAGAGATACTATCAAAACTCAATGCCAACATACTCTGTCTCCAGGAGACCCACAGAGACATTGCACCGACTATGCCAGGCATGCATCTCATTGTCCAATATGGCAGTGATGTCCATGGAAGTGTCATTTATACAAGAGACAAATCAACCGTTTTGAATAGTCAAGATATGTCAACTGAAGGCCTTGAAATCCAGAAGATGGAATACCCCAGCCTCAACATCGTGTCAGTTTATAAGCTCCCTCCTCGCCCTTTAAGTGGCCAAGCAACACAACCACCAGTGGAAAACCCACCGTAGTGATTGGTGACTTCAACAGCTACAAAACCAAATGGGGCTATAGAGACAATAGTGCTGATGGTGACTGTGTAGAGGAATGGTCTTCCAGCCATAAGCTGACATTCCTTCATAGCGCTAACGATACTCCATTCTTCTCTAGCGCTAGATGGAAGAGGGGATTCAAACCGGATCTAGCATTCGTATTATCCAGACATGCCTTAAATTTTGAGAAATTTGTTGATCACAAGATCACAACACAGGCCAATTATTGTAAACGTAGGTCCAGTTTTAAAACTGTGAATCTAAACCTATCCCTAGATTTAATTTCAGGTGGGCTAACTGGGACGATTTTACATCAGAACTCGATGCTGAAATAACAAACATAGAACCAAACCAAGACAACTACGATGACATCCAAAATCTTGTATGAAGACTTACCAAGAAACACATACCCAGAGGGTGCAGAAAATCATACATACCATGCCTCCAAACTGACAGCAAGGAATTATATGAAAAATATATCAAAGCGTACAAGGCAGACCCATTTGCAGAAGAGACCATGCAGCTGGGCGAGAATCTGACGTCAGCTATTGCTAAAGCAAGATCAGATCAGTGGCAAGAACTAATAAACGGCACGAACATGACTCACAACAGCAAAAAAGCTTGGACTACAATCAAGAAGTTCAATACAGAAAAGAATACCTAGGCCAGAGTGGCAGCAGTGACGCCGAATGAGGTAACAAATCAATTGATTAAAAACGGGAAATCCATTTGTAAATAAGGAGGAAACAAAAAAAATCTTACAAATGGAATGAGCTTCATCATGTGAACAATCGACGACCAACTAGACAATTTCACCACCGAAGAATTAGCAACGGCTCTCCGGCACATAAAACCTGGGAAAGCAGCCAGACTGGACGGTATTACGACAGAAATGGTCCAGCACTTTAGTCCCTCAACCTGCTCATGGTTGATGTCACTGCTTTAACACCTGTGCTGCCACATGCAAAATACCAAAGAAATGGAGTAGAGCTAAAACAATTGCACTGCTAAAACCAGGGGAAAACCAGAATAACAGCAAGAGTTGTCATTCCATATCCCTGCTGTGCATTCTATACAAACTATGCGATCGATTAATACTGGTCAGAATTTCCCCAATAGTTGAAGACTGCCTATCACCGGACCAAGCAGTATTTCGCCCAGTTAGATCATGCTGTGACCAGCTCCTGAACCTCCAACAATACATTGAAGATGGTTTCGAAAATAAACAGATCACTGGTACAGTATTCGTGGACTTGACAGCTGCATACGAAACAGTTAATCATATAAAGCTTCTTCTGAAAGTCGCCAAAATTACATGCAACAACAAAATTGTCACCATCATACAATCTCTCCTCTCTAACCGTAGCTTCTTCGTGGAAATCGATGGGAGAAAAGTAGATGGCGCCCACAGAAACATGGACTACCACAATGGTAAGTTCTCGCTCCAATACTATTCAGCATCTACACCAACGACCAGCCGGAATTTGAGAACATTCGTCGGTTCCTGTATGCAGATGACCTTTTCTGGAGTTTAAAACCATTTTCTTGTATACCTCGGAATCACGCTGGATCGTACCCTATCTTTCCATCAACACGAGAAGAAAGTAAAAGTACAGACAACTACAAGAAACAACATCTTGCAGAAGCTTGCCAACACTAAATGGAGAGCAGACACTAATACCTTACGAACAACCGCACTAGCTCTATGCTATTCCACAGCAGAGCACATGTCACCAGTCTGGGCAAAATCCAACCACGCCAAAAAGATTGATGCAGAGCTGAACAATGCTTGTCGCAACATTACTGGAAATCTGAGGCCAACTCAAATCCAGGCAGTATATAGACTCACTGGCATACCTCCCCCACACATCCGAAGGAAAACAGCACGGGGATTGCAAAAACACAAATAGGAGACAGATTCAAGACACCTGCTAAACAATTATTCGCCACCAAGAAGGCGGCTGAAATCAAGAAAGAGTTTCATGACAATGGAAAGTATCGATCCCAACCACGTTGAAACATACCGCAATTTTGCATGGAAAGAGTGGACAACATGAAGAGTGATATCGTCCCGGAACCTGGAGAGGTACTCCCAAGCGGATGCAAGCTACCCAGGAAGGAATGGCTTACACTGAATAGAGCCAGAGCAAAAAGGGAGGGACTGCTGAGACCATGCACAGATGGGGCCTTGCTGACAGCACCGCTTGCGCATATGGTTGCCCAGTACAGGACATTGAACATATCCTCCGAGACTGCAAGTTGGGACCCTCTTGCACAGACGACTTGCGAACCTGCTCACAACATGCCATGGACTGGGTTCTGCATTGGTGCGACAAGATATGATGATGATGATATGAAACTAAAAATATTTAGTACATTTTTCATTAACCCAGACTGATGAGTTTTTCCTGTTGAACCGAAACATTTTTGACTTACCCATTGATGGATGTCTGTGTCATGAATAAGTTCAGAATAGGCTTGGCCAGTGAGTAGAACAGCTGTGAGAAAAACCAGTCCGATTTATCCTTGCACTTTTCTAGAAACTCATCTGTGCCTTCATCCTGATCAAACTGGATGAATTTGGACTGCAGGTGACTTGACAAGCGGCTCACAATCACCCTGTACCACTGATTTATGGGTGTGGTAAAGAATAATTGATACATTTTCACTATCAATAGTGAATGGATTTCAATTTCGTAGTTACGTAATGCAACATGCAAATAGCAAGACATACCTCAATACAGATCAGATAGACAAGTTCTCCAGTTATTTCTGTGTTCCACAAGGCGCTTATAAATACATAAGATAAGATAATGTTTATTGATCCACAAAAAGGAAAATTCATTATGGTGTTCCGCATACAATTATACATAGGTATTACAAGACATTATTCATAATACAAATATACATATATCCGGGAGTCTAAAAACCCAAAACAGATCCCCAATCCAACAAACACATGTATATACAATATATACAGCAAAGGCTAAAGGGGGAAGGCGCAAGAGGTGCTGGATTTATAAAACAACAGGAAGATTCCCGGGATGTAAAGTTTATCAAATCTATCATTACTGAATAGACCGTTTGGCCAATAGCTGGCCACAACACTTTAATTCCTATACATATTGGTGGGTTTTAAGCAATGACCAGTAATTTAAATTCTCCTTCTTCATTGCGTATGGTTTTCTTCTTCTCCTGTGTTGTCAAATTTTCCTTCTCCTTCTTCTTCCTTTACAGCTTCTCCTTCATATGCTCACCTATTATGGGCCTACAAAAATCGTAGCTCTCCAAACCTTAGGGCACTCAAGTTTGCTTTAGTTTGATTTAATTTACACTCCACATTTCAAACTTTCTTTTAGTCCTTATTGCATACACAGCTGTTTATTTACTTTGATGTATGACTGATAAAATGTAGAACTCGTCTCATCTCCACTGCTTTGATTAAACATATAATGTTTATATGTTATGCATTTGTAGAATATTTTAATTTGATTTTCTCTGAGTCAAGACGTCTTCAATACCCTGTAGAAAACACATATTTATTACCTTAAATAGTCCTTACTGATCATCCAACCTTTACAGACATACAGAAATGAAGAAATATACATTTTTAGAAGTCTCACATAAACATGTCGATCATTTTTGTTGCATTCATCCTCTTTCATCTTGTAGTACACTGCTCGAGCCAGCGGGTTCCTGATGTAGTGACCTGGAGAGAACTCATCAGTAGCTCTAGGCAGTGATGGTCTGTGGGTCTCTTCACCACAATCCTGAAACATAATATATTATGTTTTCTTAATTTTATACTTCCCCCAATGTCTGAAATCACTTTGAGATCAACATAAACTATCCCTGCAAAGTTCAGTCTTACAGTCTTAAATTAAAACAAATTTATGACTGGGAAGGCAGATTTGGCAAAAATTCATCTATTATCTAACAAAATATCCACTGTTTGTTATTCAGGCTGTAAATGGGCTTGATGATTGTTATGGTAATGTGGTCGGCCAATCCCAGTGCATGTCAGGTGTTTATCATCAGACTATCTTTAACTTTAGTGGGGTTATTGGGCGTGTTCTCGTATGTTAAAATGAGAAAAGTATGGTAAATGTTGCTCAGTGATTCTGTTCATCAAAACTTTAGATGGTCACGGTAAAAACAGGATTACATCAAAATATTTGATGCAGAAAACTGTCGTTCATTTTGCATATATATATATTTCTCTGCTCTGACTTCACAATGCACATAAAAACAAAAGTTTTTAATTCACGTTTCCTAAGTACATGGCCAGTGAAATGCACAAATCCTGTGAGTGGAATACAGAATGGCTCCAACCTTTGCTCTCTTTCTTCAGTCATAATAATTGCAAAAATCCAGAAAATGGGCATGGGGGAAGTGTGGGAATGGAGGCGATTTGTTTAATTCATCTGGGTGGTTCATTTTTGCTCTAAAACAAATTAAAAGAATTGGCCCCTAAAGAGATGCGGTGTTTAGGGGCTAACCCTGTCATTAGGGACGACAGCCAAAAAAATAGGTGATGATGATGATGTCGATCGATAAGATGATTCATGATAATGTAAGATGACAATGATGATGAAGAACAAGATGGTGATAATGAAGAAGAGGAGGAGCAGAAAAGAAGATGAGGAAGAAAAACAACAAGATAAACATTAAGAAAAACAACAAAAAGTCTAAGTACTAGAAGAAAATGAAATCTAAATACACACACAAATCACGCAAAGAAGCAGAAGGTATGTTCTAATCTTCTTGACACTAACTGATAATAAACTTAAAACAATTACAATTTACATTTACAATAAAGAGAAGAAAAATGAAGAAAGCACGGATTTTAAGTCTTCAGTCATGATAATATATAATATATAATTGATCATGAGATCAAATTGTATGCAAGCCACAGAAAAACTATCAATCAGGCCCATTAAAATTCAGAAGGATTTTTCTAAAAGTAACCTATAATTCTTCGTCTTCTTATTCTCCTCCATCATTTCTTCTTCTTGAAATTATATTAAATATATATTATAATATATACAATATTTATAATATAACGATTATCATTAAGTGTCATGATTGACCAAACATTCCAAATATAGAGATCTCATCTTAGTCCTGTACATATAAAGTTCACATTTGAACATGATCAGAAGTAACTAAGACTCAAAAACAGGCACTTAAAATTTGACATCATCTTCTTTTTTGAGAAAAAGGTAGATGTAAGAAAAAAAAGCATCTTTCAATATCTTCATCTTTTGGTGAGTCAAATCATATTGAAAACACATTTGTAAACTTGCGTTTTTCTGGGATGTTATGTCAGTGCTGCTCACTGTTCTCTCTGACTCCGACATACTCCCGTAGGAGTTGGTGTCTTTTCTGTACTGGGAACAGCTAGACTTGGAGGATCCCTGTGTCAAATGCACAATCAAGGCACAGAAGGGAAGCAATGCCTTTGGTAATATTCTCAGACCAGTCATCCAGACCTGCCACAATGTTTTAAGTAAAATCAGGATACCCAGTCAAAAAAATCAGTATCTGAGAATAAAAATCAGGATCAACTAATACAATGAAGAATACAATTTTTTTTTTAAAAACAGGATATCTGCTCTAAACGTCTAATAAAAAGTCAGGATATTCCGATTAAATCAGGATAAATGGCAGGTCTGACAGTGTTGTTGAAATACAGTTGACCACATCAGTCTTTGATGGTCAAGCACTTGGCTTGGCATTGAATTGGGGAAAAGAAAAAGAATTTTGCTTTGGAGAAACGAGACGTGAGAAGCAAGCAATAGGAGGGGCATTGAAGCAGTTTTTTTGGATGGACTTCCGTACTGGAGTGCCACTCCCAACAGACAAAAGAAGGGACGTTTTGAGAGGGATATACAAGATGGGCTTGATACTTGTATGGGTTTTACAAAAGAAAGAAAGAAACACAATCACACAAAACACTTGAAAGAGATAGATGCTTCATAAACCAGGATGAACACACCCCCCCCCCCCCCCCGCAAGGCAGGATGCAGTGGAGAGAGGGTGTAAATATGGCTGCCATATCAGGCTGTCTGTCTCGATTCATGCCAGGAATTTATGGTTTTTAAGAACAGATTAGTAACATGCAACTATGCATTTTTAACTCACTCAGCCCCGCAGTATTTTTGGCCGCTTGTCACTGGGGACCGCCATTTTCGAGGGCGTTTTCAAAAAAATCATTGTGAGAAAACTATTCCAGATATGTTCACAAAATTTTCCGTGTTGAAAGATGACATAACAAACTTTCTTTTTACACAAACAGATTGTTGTTATCTTCAATACTTTCTTTCCGTGAATATTCAGATCTAGATCTAGATTTACATTTACCTATTATGAATTTCTCGTTTCTGAGATAATAAAGAACTATTGATTAATTGATTGATTGATTATTTGTCGGTTTGGGCTAGATGTGCGAGATTTTTTCCGTGCAGGTTCGCTTTAATCTGGATCTGCATCACTATTTGAGAAGACAGAAACATCGGAATCATTAGATTCCTCAAAAATTTCAAAGATATGGTACTACCTCGCGTTTTGACCTGGAAGTCACTATTTTGGTCACTGGAGAAGTTTCACAGAAAAAAAATCATAAAAAAGATTATTATCGGCAGAATGAAGTGAAACTAGTTTCAAACTAAAGGGAAATAACAGCGTTATTTCCACATCCGCCCGATATCGCCACTGTAGTGATAGTTTCTCTGGGAAAAAATTCTTAAGTTAGGATCGCCAGGGTGGCAATATTGGGGCTGAACCGTAAACAGAAAAGTATCGCCAATGTGGCGATAACGGGGCTGAGTGAGTTAATCTTTGGGCATTGGATGCTTTTGTGAAAACGGAGGAAAAATGAGTTGTACAGATAGTGTAGGTATTGAAATAATAATAATAATATATAGCGCTCACTCCCATACAAGTACAAGCTCTGAGCGCTGAAAAAGTGGCGCTCCAGTACCAAAGTCCTCCCGGTTTTTTTTTACTAGAACTAGGACTAAACATAGATCTAGTCTAGGAATGTCATGTTACGGCAAAACGTGTGTAACAAATGGACATCTGTTTAGTTGAGCACTGGGTTGCGGTATGATTCAGAGTTGAGAGGATGAAGGCGAAGATAACGGCAATAGAGTTAGGCCTAAAGGCTTCACATTATAAATATGAGCCATGTTTTGACGAAACATGTTTTGATATCAAAAAGAGTGTGACATTCATCATGAAAATGATTCATGGGTAATCAATCAGGTTTGCAGTTGTGCAGTTTGATTGGAGTTCTAACTCTAAATTGTCAAAACCCCAAATCATACGAAACCAGCTGACCGGCCTGGGCAATGGGTCACGGCAGGCGGTGGGCTAAGTCAATCGCAGACATAGAGAGCTTGACTTGATGGTGTGCAGTGACGCGACTAGATTTCCAGGCCCTAGAACAGAAGCTTTCATGTAATGACTCCCACTTTGATTTGCTTTGACACACTGGCAGTGCTGTTGGTAACTTAGTTTTTGATTGACAGCCATCCATCAATGTAGGGCATACACTTGAACTGCCTAGACTTCTCTCACTCACTCTCACTCATGCCCGTTATGTCTCCTGGCATGTAGGGCAGCAACGAAGGATCTCCACTGCTGTCTGTTCTGGGCTAGCCTTTGCACGGAACTCCAGGTGTGGTTCAGGGTCTCCAGCTCGCTCTCCACTGTCCAACGCCAGGTGTTCTTGGGCCTGCCTCTCTTCCGCTTTCCTTCTGGTGTACAGTGGAGTGCTGTGCGCGTGATGCTATCCTGCTCTCTTCATATAACGTGCCCTAACCATCTCCATCACAGTCGTCATTATCCTTCCTAAGTATTTGTCCCAATCACTTTAGCTTAGATTGACAGACTACCTTGTTGATCTCATCAGTTACATGAAAGCCCTTTATATCCTTATTTATCCTTTGCTTAGACAGTGCCACACAAGGCATCCTCCTAGCCATCCTCATTTTTGTTCTATCCCGCATGTGCAAGTAATCTAGAAGTTTGCATGTGTACTAGATTTATACATCACATATTGAGGTGGAAATATTTTGGGTTTATATGCTCACACAGGATACCTTTTTGTTAATATTAGAACGTTTCTTTTTTGGATGTTTACACTTTTGGTATGTTTCATTATGCTTATTCATTTATTCATTTTGACTATTTATTAGTTCATGTGTAAATTATATTTTCTCAGTACATTTATCAGTTCCAAAAGTTAAATAGCCTTTTTCTGCAATGGATATGTTTGTATCCAATGTGTTTTGTTTTTGTTCACGCAGTGTGCTTATGTGTAACACGGTATGTTTCTTCATTTACACAATATGTTTGTTCATATTGTGGTGTTTTTTTCTCCTAGAATACTTGTACATTTTTTTGCACAATATGTTTGATTGAACACTTGATTGCGTATTTCTTTCAGTATTATATATGTCCATATTTACACAGTATGCCTATTTATTCACACTGTGCCTGGTTTACTCATTGATTGTTAACGCAGTGTGTTTATTCATTGACATAGTGTGTGTCCCTTTATATACATTGTGATAATTTGATCACACAATGTTAATAACCATGCACACTATATTGTTCATCTGTTTATACACACTATTAATTATGCCACAGTTTCCATTTCTTCTGACCCTTCATCAGGGATCGACACATGAAATTATCTGCCTCCATAATATCCAGAATTTTATATCCATCTCTTTTAATCCTGCTTAAATCATGTCTTCTTTGTTGTCAAACCATGTACATGTTGATTTTCTACCACTTTGTGACTGCCTACAGCTCCATTTTTAGTACCCGTCTTCCTACAGTCCTTTTCCCTACTTTTCACTTTTCTGACACCACCTCAGAATACCTCCCCTTGCTTTATTTGACATTTATACCACATTGAGAGTCACTCTTTTCATTTCTATTTTTATTCCATCCTTTCTCATCTGCCAATGTCCCATCCTCAATTCTGTCACATCCAGTTTCTCACTCATTGCGTTAGTGAGTTGGTGCAACCACTATTTTTATCCATCATAGCAAACAGGCACTTTTTTATCTTACAGATTTCTATCATTCTATCATCTTTCTCCATCCTTTTCATCCTACCTGGATTCACCTCCTGACTCTTTGTTACTCCCGCTGCCTCCATGTACTGTTGACCATAAATATTTATACTCTTCACTCTCTGGTAATTCTTAATTCTGCATCCTTAAGGCCTTATTGAAGGTCTTCTGTACATTTTGGTGGCTTTCATCCGCCTTATTTACAATAACTGTCCAGTTCTGCAATTTTCTGCTCTGCTTTTCCTTTTTCTTCATTTGTCAGTTATGTTGCATACAGAATTATATTCCCTGGAGCCTCTTGTCTCACTTGCTCTGTTAGTTGATCTCTCATCATAGCCAAACAGGAATGGACTCCAGGCTGAACCCTGATAAAGCTCTACTGATGCCTTGAAATGTTCTATTGTTCCAGCCACCATCCTAACCACTGTTTTGCTGTCCTTATATATGTCCTGAGTTCATATAATATATTTCCCAAACACTCCTTTCTTTCTCATGCAATGCTCCACTTCCTCTTCCTCTCTTGGGACTCTGTCATATGCTTTTTGAAGACCAATGAAAATGCTATGGAGTTCTTTGTCCTTCCTTATATTCTTCTGCTGCCAATCTTAGAGAAAATATAGCATCTGTGGTTCATTTTTTTGGCACAATGTAGCTTATTCTACAAGTCTCTTCGCTCTCACCTTTTCCAAAATCTCTACAGTTTGTTTTTATTTATTCACACAACATACATGTTTTAATTACTGTACATTGCACCTTTGTTAATGCAGTGTGAGTGTTAATTCTTTCATATGTGTTCACTTTATACCACATATTCATTTATCCATTTGACAAGGTAATTACCTTATGCCATATGTACATTTAGTCACAAAGCTTGTTACTTATACTATGTGCAATTATTAACTCATTCCCACCTAGATCACCCTTTATCGCCCGATACAAAAAGGTGCACTTTTCTATAACGGGTAGAGATGCACCCCTAACTTGGGTGTGATCAGAGGGC
>JAUEKS010146240.1:0-14349 GCA_031762815.1 Tylodina fungina
TAGGGGTGAGGTGTAGTGAGTAAATGTTTGTAGGGGTGAGGTGTAGGTGACTAAATGTTTGTAGGGGTGAGGTGTAGGTGACTAAATGTTTGTAGGGGTGAGGTGTAGATGAGTAAATGTTTTGTAGGGGTGAGGTGTAGATGAGTAAATGGTTGCATGGTTGAGGTGTAGATGAGTAAATGGTTGCATGGTTGAGGTGTAGGTGACTAAATGTTTGTAGGGTAAGGTGTAGATGAGTAAATGTTTGTATGGTTGAGATGTAGATGAGTAAATGTTTGTGAGGGTGAGGTGTAGATGACTAAATATTTGTATGGGCGAGGTGTAGCTGAGTAAATGTTTGTATGGTTAAGGTGTAGATGAGTAAATGTTTGTGAGGGTGAGGTGTAGATGACTAAATATTTGTAGGGGTGAGGTGTAGCTGAGTAAATGTTTGTATGGTTGAGGTGTAGATGAGTAAATCTTTGTAAGGTTGAGGTGTAGATGACTAAATGTTTGTAGGGGTGAGGTGTAGATGAGTAAATGTTTGTAGGGATTAGATGTAAATGAGTAAATGTTTGTAAGGATGAGTTACAACAAAATAAAAATATTCAGAATGAGATAAAAGAGAATCAAGTGATTGAAAGGAATTCATAGCAAAATAAAAATATATATTTAGCAAACTAAATGTACTAAAGAGACATGATCTATGGATTCACATATGTGTATGGCAATGTGCACAACATAGAGTAAGGTAACCTAAATAAAAGCATGTTATATAATTCACGCTTATGATGTAGTCAGTGGTGTGTAAAGTTATTGCAGTATATATTTACACCTTGAGAGAAAATAACTGAAGGAGTAGAAGAAAGACCCAAAAGAGAACAAAATATACTTCCGTTCAAAGTAAATTGGTATTTATATGCATTGTAGATCCATACTGTATTCATACAAATTTTAAAATTCTCTCCCGACCTACATTCATGTTGAGAACTGCAGTATAACACCTTCGAATATTGTTCGCAACCTAGGCTTCTCACTAGATTCTGCTCTGTTCTTTGAAAATCACATTTCCTCTGTTTGCCATGTCTGCTATCTAGAATTTCACAGAATTAGTTCCATTCGCACTTACTCACACAGGACGCTACAAAAACTCTTGTCTGTGCCTTCATCCTGTCCAGATTAGACTACTGTAATTCCTTGCTACAGGCTGCCCACAATACAGAAACTCCAAAAAAATCCAAAATAGTGCTGCTAGACTAGTCGTTAGATGCTCAAGGTTTTCTCATATCCCTCCCTTTCTTCTTGACTTCTATTGGCTTTCAGTGGAGAAACGGATCCACTACAAACGTTCCCTTCTGCGCTATAAATCTTTCAATAATACCTTCCTCACCTACATATCTGATATGCTATGCATATATACCCCCTCCAGAAATCTTCATTCATCCGCTGATTCTAGACTCTATAGAATACCTAATGTTAGAACGAAAACGTTTGGCCAAAGATGTTTCTCCTACCAGGCCCCATCAGTATGGATTTCTCTCCCTTTCTCTATCCATCATTCTTCATCTGTCTCAACTTTAAAACATCTTTCAAAATTTTCCGCCTCACTCAGTGAGTTAACATGGTTCATTTCAGTATATTATGTTATAGGATGTATGATGTGATATGTGAACATGTTGTTTCATCTACTATGTTGACTTGATCTGTTAGTAATTACTTTCTGTATATAAGCATAATGAGAGTATGACTGTTGAATGCTTGTATTTGTCCGTCAAATAGCGTGTATGCTTTCTTTTTGTTGTGTCGATTCTGTAAGCGCTTAGGGCATTGTAAATGATGAGTGTATTTAAATATTCTTTATTATTATGTATTGTTTAATTGACACTTATCAGTCAAAAGAGGCCATGGCATGTGATGTGATCAACAATGATGAAAGAGTGTTGTGCACTATGAAAGTACCTTTTGGCGGGGAGGATTATGTGTATATTTATTTAGGTTTTTAGAGGAAAGTGTCCTTTTCATGTACTTTGTCATGTCATGGTTCTACATTTTTCAAATTTTCCATCTTCTTGAACTATAATGTCAAATATACACATCCTTACCTCTTCATGACCGATGAGCCACCCCCACCAGCTCGGTGCCTTATTATTTTTACCGACGAGCCGCTCCCACCGGCTCGCTCGTTTTCGGCAATTGTACTTTATGACATTGCTTATTTAGCAACATTAGACCTATTCTCGGCTTCTACTTCCATTTATGAGGCAACAGCAAGTGCCAGTTTCGATTTTCAGTCGATTGAAGGCAGTTTTTACGATTTTTATCACTTTGTTTACAGAATCAGCTGATTGTGTTGTGAAAAAATGGTGACTGGAAGTAAATCTAGATCATGTAGGGTTACTGCAGAGCAAGCAATGCAGCTGTTTACTGAAACATTAGATGATTCTAGTAATAATGATAGTAATGACAGTGACTACTTTAGACTATGACCCAGAGATCAAGCAGGCAGTTGTTCAGATAGTGATAATGATAGCACTAGATCTAGATCTAGACCTAGTTCTACTAGTTCCACATCACAACCTTCTACATCTAATTCATTTATAAGTGGACTAAATGGACTTAGATTATAATTCTTTTGGTATACATTTGTTTGTGGATTACTACTAAACAATTTTTCTTCTATAACTATGGATATTATATAAAAGACTGACTTACTATGATGAGGGGAGTGGGGTTTTTTTACATTCACGATTGTGTTTTAAGTTCTATGTTGTGTTCATAACCTTATTTTACTAACCTTTTTTATAACTTAATCCAAGTAAATCCAAGTTAGAGAAATGCAGAATTTTGTTCTGAACACATACAATCAAAATCATCACTGTAACTTACATACTAAAAATATTATGTCAATTTTACTAGGGCCACCCTCGACTCTTTAGGCAAAAACATTTTTAGGCCTCGGTCAGACTTAAAAAAAACTTTGGTCATGAAGAGTTAATAAAGTAAGAAATTGTAGCAGTATATTTAATACACATTCATTTCAATATTTCAAAACAGATTATTGTGACTGTACATGACAGCCTTCGAAGTCAGACTAGCGCCACAGCAACAGTGACAGTGCAAGTTGAGCAGAATCCATCTGGACCAGAATTCACCAACCCCATTCTGCCATATGTAGCAACATTCCATGAACTTGAACCTGTGGGTTACAATGTTCTCAATATATCTGCTATTGATACTGATGAGGTAATAATCGGGAGTACACTGGAATTGTGATTTAAATGGCTGTGCTCGAGTACATATCTCTCACACAGTTGACCCTACTGACCTTGCTATGCCTGGTCCATCCACTGTAGGGTGTAGCCCTCCATCAGTGGCCTGCATTCTTTTCCTTTTTTCTATCCATCTTCTCATTATCCATCCATGTTTGTAAGTTACTGTGAACTAACATCATGATCATTCAGGGTTGTTTTCAGTCGTTAGTGAGAACAGCAACGAGTTTTGTTCCCAAGTTACTGGTAATAATAGTGATTTCTCTTTAAGTTACTGGGAACAGCAACGGCTTAAAATTTATTCTCAGCTGATGTCAGACACAATTATCAGATCACATTCATCCCGTAAATGTTTTCTTTTTTCTCCTCAGGATTCACTGACCTATAATTTTGCCACTACCGGTGTTGCTCAGAAGCCTTTGGAGTATTTCTTGATGAACCCTTTGACTGGCAATGTTGTTGTGATGAAGTCCCTTCTTGAAGACCCAGACAAGGATACAACATTTAGGGTGTGTGCTCATTTGTTCTTTGCCACTTAACTATGGAACTTGTTTTATAAAGTGTTGCTAGTTGATTTCTGTGGTAAGACTATTATTTGAGCAGATTATTTCCAATGTAATTTTGATGATAGAATGTTGGGGGTCAGCTAATAAATTTTTCTCAAGTATTCTTTTTTTCTATAACAAACAAAGTTTAATCTCCTATGATTCCTGCAAAGATCTTACGAAGAATGAGTGTGGTGAAAAGTGAAGTGTTCATTTCATTAAACTTATATAATCAGCTAACTATGCGCATGAAAATAGCACTAATGATTTGGCTAACTGCAACTTTAATGCCTGTAAGCAGGTTTTTTTTAAAATCATGAAGCATTGTATTCTGATCAATGGAAAGAATTATTATTTAGTGAGGTAATTTTAAGAACAGTCTAAAGGCCATTGTGCAACCTAAATGTAAACAGCCCTTACAATTAAATGTTTGAAGCACCAAGCTGATCAATTTGAAAATAGCATTGACGAACTTCAAATCTAACCCACCATCTTTTGTGTTGTCGACTTCTATAAGCACACCCTCACTTGATACAGACACATTGCCTGATGCCAGTATACAGTTTCAATAAGAGCTTATTTATGGCACACAGAAGATAGAAAAGTTCTTTACCAGTGGAAAAGCATGCATGAAATAAATTAAGCATATTTCTGCCATAGAGTGGAATACTCAATATGAAAAAAAAACAAAAATTACAAATTGAGATAAATGAGATAATAATACACACACACACACACACACACACACACACACACACACACACACACACACACACACACACACACACACACACACACACTAACACACACACACACACACACACATATATATATACATATCTAAATCTGGGAGTTTGTGTGAAAGACAATGTAGTATGTCAATTAAGACTAAAATATAGTTGGGAGCGTAATAAGGATGGATAATGGCGACTGGATTAGGAAATGGGCAAACTTGGAATTTCAAAGGATGAGTCCAAGAGAGAGACTAAAATGTACATGGAGGCTAAAACTTAGTTGGACTGAATTAGGGGAGCTGGATGTGTTTAAGTAGTAAATGTAGAGGATACTGTGAATAGGGGTTGAAGATATCTTGGGATACACCTTTTAAATAGGGCAAGAGAGCCATTAAATTATGATTGATTGTCTTAGAGCTTTGGGATACACAAACATTCTTGAACATTTTTAATTTAGCACTTTTCTTGCATTTAACATGCTTCAAGTCAATCAAAGGTTTAAAAGGTTTATGACCATTTTTTTCCCGACTTATACGGTTGAGCCAGAGTTTTCACATTGCATTAAAATAAAGAGCAATGCATTTGTATATCAACCACATACAATTTAGGAAGATTGTGGAAAGAAAAATGCTTAGAGTGTATTGAAGATCATAAAAATTTAGAATTATGAAAATAGTTGAATTACTTATTTACCTTTAAAGAGCTGAAAAAACTTATTGACATTTCCTTCATAGTTGACTGCTGAAGTCAGAGACAACCGTGAAGTTGCTCAAAAGGTTGCAACAGCACCTGTGACAATCACAGTCATTCGTGACTCAGCCTCACCAGTGTTTATCAATGACCCATACACAGCACCTCGGATAAGTGAAACAGCATCAAGAGGAACATTGGTCTTTGACAATGTTATTGCCATCGATCCAGATGCAAGGGTGAGTTTTAAACAGAATAGCATTTTATTTTATGTAATTTTCTCTTAGTATCTACCAAATAATGTACATAATGAACACATACTGTGTGATGATCTGTGTAATGCTGGTGTGTGGTATTGAAGTCATAACATAAACTTATCTCATACTTTCTGTGTAGACATTTATTACTGTTGTGAGTTCTAGATGTCTGAATCACATTGACAGTTAATGGAACTAGTAAAAATGTAGACACATCAGAGATGCAGTAAAAGATTGTTGTGAATAGATGAAAACCACATTATTAGAAATTTATGCATTGGTCATGTGTAATGAATTCATAAGAGGTGCAGCTGAGTAAAAAATTAGTCTAACAGAGATTTTTGCCACAAATGTTGAGTTTTCAAGATGTCATTGCACAGACAGGTCATCTGGATTCAGTATGAGGGTGATACTTAATTAAATGATTGGACCACTTTGGAAAAGTGTCTGAGTTTTGCTATTTGGGAGGCATGTTGAGTGCTGGTGGTAGTTCAGAGGTTGTGGGAGTCTCTGTGTGGTAGTGGTTAAGACCCTCGCCTCAGAAGACGAAGGTCGCGGGTTGAGCCCAGGTTCACCCAAGATTTTTTTCAGAGTTTTCTCTGGCACTAGCTCATGTAAAGTCACCTTGTCCTATAGGAGATGGATGTTTAAGACGTCGGTCCCACCTCTGATATAACCTTAAATGTGCTGAAAAGGGGTGTAAACTCAAGTCATTCATTCAGAGGTTGCACTTATCTCAAGAATTAGAAGTGGTGGTGCAAGGGAATTACTGCTATACTTATATTAGGTAATTTGAAAATATCTGGTAAAATTAGAGGAAGGGTACATGAACTATGCGAGAGAAGTATAATGACTTATGAAGGAAGAAAGTGGGCTCTGACAAAAGACCTCGAAGATTCACTGGATCAAATAAAAATGAGGATGGTTAGGTGAATAGCATGACACTGTCTGAGCACAAGGATGTTAGAGGTACTCTAGAAATTGGTGAAATAGGTGAGATAGATAGTCCATAAATATCTAGACTAAAATGTTTGGAACATGTGCTTAGAAAAGATAATTATGACAGATTTAGGAAATATGCAAACTTTGTAGTTGAGGGGACAAAACCAAGAGGTAGATCAAAATTCACTTGGAATGGATTTGTAGAAAGAGTAAAGAGATATGAGGTTGAGAAATTTCAATGTGGTGGACATGGTGGATAGGAATATATGTTGTCTTGCGATTAACCCTGTGAGTTGGGAAAAGCAGCCATTAAATATTGATTGATTAATTTATGATATAAATATTTGTGTATGCATGCTGTTCCCACATCCATCAAGAACTATGGTATGAATGCAATCAGTCTAACTGATAGAGATTTATGTTGCACATCAAATTAATCAGAACTTTTTACGGCCTTTTTTCACAACTTACATGGTTTAGCAATATATGCCATCAATATCTATCCATTGCATCTTCCACTCTCAAATGCCTAAATTTCAGATTCAAGCTTACCATTTTTTTCCAAGTTAGTTTAAGCCTCTCTCTTGGTCTCATACTCCTCCAAGTTCACACATTTTCTGATCCTGTCATCAATATATTTCCTGAGTATCTGTCCCAACACAGTTTACCTCCACTATATAATCAATTTCCCAATAACTCTTTAAATCTCCTTTATGTTGTGATCAGATAGTGCCACCGTACACATCCACCTATCCATTCTGATCTCTGTTGCATCTATCATCAAAAACATATTATAACACTGTTTAGAAGTCTGAAACATTAGATATTCAAGCAAAAAATGCCTTTTTGTCTACAGGTACCATTAATGTATGAAAAAGTCACCAACAATTCAGCTGCAGTCTTCTTTAATGTAGATCCAAATAATGGTTCAGTAACTCTGGCAAATGGCTTGCTCTCAGGTGTTTCATTGAACTATCAGGTAAGAATCAGACATCACATTTTCACTATTCTATACAGGAGAGTACACTCAGGTGTTTGTTTTGTCATGCCAACTGCTATCATGGTGGTATTTTTAGGAGTTCTAGAAGTTATGTGTAGTCAAGATGGCTCCTGTCCCACATTTGTTATAAGGTTTTTGGTAGGTAGGTCCTATCACACATGTATTACATGATTCATGATAGCTCCTGTCACATTGGTGTTATCAGAATCATGGTAACTCCTTCCTCTTAGATGATGTCATGCTAACTGAGCTTCTTTAATTTCAAAATTTGAAATCTAAAAGGTGGTGTTTGTTGATGACTTGATAGATCTAGTCCTGTCTGGCTCTATGCTACAGAAGTAATGGAATGTTACTTTTATTCCCCATGTTTTTGCAGTTATCTCAATTTGAAACACATTGGCATGTAATCTTTGATATTATTTTTTAGTTCACTTTCTGAATTTTTGTCTTTCATTTCCAAGTCATGAGTTCAAGACTCTGACTGACACTGTCTGACACTATCATTACAAAAATTGTAAATTTAACTGCCACTGAGTACACCACTGCCACTTTCCTTCTTACAGCTATACCTCAGAGTGTATGATCCTGAATACCCCAATGTTGATGATGTGGCTGTGGTCAACATTCCCGTTGCAAGGAATGAATTTGCTCCTGTGTTTGAAGGAACCCCCTATGAAGTCACCATCAATGAGACTGAACCTATTGGAAGTCGTATTTTGACTATTAGAGCAACAGATATTAATGCTGGGGTAAGATTATTAGGTCATACTGAAGCTGCTGATAAAGGTTTGGTCTCAATACCATGCCTTATTCTTATCTTTATGATAGTTTTCCTTTAATGTCTAATATGTAAAAATGTGTAATATTTAAAGTAAAAAGGTAAAGGTAGTCCTATAACCTTTAAGTCATAGGGGAATGAAGTGTTAGAGCCTTCATTGTTCTTGAGCCAGCATATTGAGGGCTGTGCCCAGTCCTCTCCCTTGCTGTCTTTACTATCCCTGACCCTGAAGAGGATCAGGTACCCATTTACAGCTGGGTGGACTGGAGAGCGCATGGACTCAAGAGCAATAAATTGCCCTGCATGGGATTCGTTCCCCGGTCGCCGAGGTGAAAGGAAAGTGCTCTAATCACTTAGCCAATCCAGCTCACAATATTTAATGTAAAGAATATATAAAAATTGTATTCCTAAAAAGATTTTTAGTAAATGCAGATGGACGCATATTATCATTTTTATCCAAAATATTTACATTTATATACATGTTGAATAATTGAATAAAGATGTGCGCAATGCAGGAGTTATTTCTCTGCGTGGCTATTGACCCCCACCAACCACATACTCAGATGACAGATAAAGGAATGGCCTCCAAATATATTTATTGGAATGTTAGCTACCAATAAATGTGCTGCCTTCATAAGTAGTCACAGATCAAACTGGCTAATGGAACCACGTAAAATTATGCAATCTGTGTTATGATTGGGCCGTGTTCAACAAAACCAGTAACCCCATTAAAATTCCTGACAAGAAGGTATCTAGAAACCCAGCAGGACTGAAATACAAAACATGTTAAAAGGTGGATGAGCTTAAAGGAGGGTCCATGGTCCACATCTATAAAGGTGATGGCGACATTTGAAAACACCCTCTCCTGAAGAGCCAAGCGTGGCAAGAAAGGCTAAATCCTCTACTGAAATAGCCTAATGAATATGACAAGTAAAATATGGCCCTGTGTCCGCAGGGTTTCTAGAGCTGTCATCTACAACTGCAGGTATAGGGCAGAAGAAACAAAGGTTGCTAAGATTCTCTGCTTTTGATTTGGCTGACAATGAACTCAGAACAACTGCACATAAAATGTAAGAAAGTTTAATAAAATTGACGCCAACTATCTTATTAATGTCAGCACTGAGTTCCAAATAGAGTTTCAAAACAGGTTCTATGAACAGACTCTGCACTCTGATCTCAAGTCTTTCACAATGCAAAGATCAGAACCAGATATTCAGCCACCCAAGATTCTTCCTGAAAAATATAAAAGCATCTTTCAAGAGGTTGAACCACATTATAGTACCTGGTGAAGACAACATCGAAGTCAGGATGCTCAAGACAGAGGATATGAGATACAATACACACACACACGCAAATTTCCAATAAATCCCTCCACCAAAAAATTTTTTCTGAATTATGGCAAAATGCTCAAGAAGGATGACACTTCTGACATTCAAAAACAATATACTTAGTAGCCTGCTCCCCGTAATATACAACTTCATCTCATATATTCTACATCAGAGAATGTTACATACACTAGACTTTCATCAACCTTGATAACAAGCTGGGCTTTCAAACAGGGCCCAAGGGTACCAGATTACTCTAGGATTTGCATTTGTGGAACATGAGAAACTGTTTGACAGCACTGAGTTTGAGCCCTTGTTTCAAGCACTTGAGAAGCAAGGGGTCAACTAGATTTATAGAGAGACCACAAAACACATCTACAGTGAAGCAGCTTACATGATATGTCAATAAAATCATAGTGAGAGGTTTTACATATAAAGACATGCAAATTAGGGGATATCTCTCTCTCTCTCTTTAGCCCTCTCTCTCTCTCTCTCTCTCTCTCTCTCTCTCTCTCTCTCTCTCTCTCTCTCTCTCTCATGTGAAGATGATACTGATGATGATGATGACAACGATGACGCTGACAGTGATGAAGAATTTAATTATTCAGAATTGAAGTAGCTTCTGCTATTTAGTACCATAAATGAGAAAGTATTCCTTAGATTACAAAAATGAGATCAGAAAATTTGTTGATTCATTTTGTTGTTATATTAGTTTAGGCTTTTTAAGTAGAGTTTTCACATTTCCTATTACCATGAAAAAGCAAACATAATTATTCGATATTTTTGTACTTTTGCATACTCTAGTGGTGAACAACATTTCATTCCTCTATTCTGTGTTCAGGATACTGTGTCTTACTCCACTACTGGACCAGCAAACACTTTACAAATGTTTGAGCTTTTATCATCTGGTGCCATCATTGTGACGAACTCCTTGATTGACACTACCCAGAACACTTATTTTGTGAGTTTTAAATGTCTTGTCGTTATTAGTTACATACACTTCATACTTGCTTGCTGCAGATTTAAGTAGATGTATGCTTTCTAAGAAGAATGAAGGTGTCTTGAAAACAATAAATGTTAAAAGATGCTTAATTTAATTCATTAAAAACAAACCTTCAGATTGTGTTACACTTGTAATTTGTAGGGAACAGTTCATAGAAAATAGGATGTATGGTATAATTTAGTGAGCAGGTGCTGAGGAATAGCTAAATGCCTCAAATACACCAATGACAGTATAGAAAAGCTATAAAATGTTTTAAAGATTAAATATTTACGCTTGTTGGGTATGTTAATTTGTAATACTTTCATTTGACAAGGCTGCTGAGGTTTACAGACATGCACTTAACAATTATGCTAACTTAAAAGATACCTCTGACAATCCTTTTGAATGCCATATCCGTGGATACTTTTTAAACCGCATTTATAGAAAAATATTTGCTTGACACCCATGATCTAGAATTTGTCTCTCTATTATATATATAAAAATACACAAAACCTAAGCGGATTTGGGGAGTGGGGGTAACTGTCTAAACAGTAATATTGCAGGGTATCGTGGTTCATATGCTGTATGAACATAATAAATAAGATAGCTTTCCTAGAAAAATGGTTAAGGGGGCCTTACTAGAAAAGGAGTGAGAGAATAGCTTGTGATGGTAGTTATTGATGCATACACTGGGGCTGGAACAATGATTAAGGTGGGCAAGGACTTGTTGGATAAGTTTGAGCTGACGGTTGTATGCAATGGTGATATCTGCTGAATCCTTTGTCATTTATCGTAGTTGTGTAAGTGCTTTGAGAAGGGGCAAAAAAAAAGGTTGCCATGGCATCATCTATGCACAGAAATCCTAGTACTTATGGCGGATACTGAAGAGCATTGGAATTTGGCATTGAAGTCTAAAGATAATAGTCCTAACTTCTAGGGGTTTATAGATAGACACTGAGAAGAGACTAGAATTGTGTGCTGTGGAAATGGGGTATTTTTCACGAGGAAGGTGACTGACTCTGTTGGTGTCTTTGAAAGTAATGATGTAATGGATGCACTTCAAGGTAGGAGCTGTGGACTCTGATTCATATGAGATGCAGCTGGGTAAAGAGAATTGAACAAGGGCTACTCTGGAAAATCTTGCTTCAAACTTTGAATATCCAGGTTGTCTTGCCATGGATAGGCCATCAGAATTGAATGATGAGGGACTAAATGATAGCACAGAATGGTATCAGGGGAGTTCTCCAAATCTGGCAGACATGCTGAGTGCTGGTGGTAATGCAAGGGCTGAGGCTATATCACAAATTGGGGCAGGTGGATCTGGTGCATAGAACTAGTTCTAAATAGAGTACATAAAAGATATCAAATAATAATAGATAGGTAGCATTTATAGCGCTAAATCCTCATTGATACAAGCTCTAAGCGAGCACACACTACTATTACCCAGATAGACCAATGCCATACTGAAACCAGCTCAACTCCCTGAGTAGTATACAGCACAGGCAGCCGGTTAGGTGCTCACATACTAACATACTGACAATATCGTTCACTGTCTATAGTCTGGTACCCATTTTTACACCTGAGTGGGTGAGGAAATTTGTGAAAAGTGCCTTTCCCTAGGACACAACGTCAGATCCCTAGCACTGTCAGGATATCAGGGGGAAAGTCTATTAACTGTGTGTTAGAAGCAAAATGATTTATGCTGGAGATTCCTGGGCTGTGAGACAGGATCTGGATGAAATAGAAATGAGGATGACTGAGTGGATGGGGCTAGAGTGGTACCATCTGAGCAGAGGACAAATAAAGATATAAGATTTCCTGGAAGTCAGCGAGAGAGATGGGATGGGCCATCAATCTTGGCTAAAGTGATTGGTGCAAGTACCTGCCAATGATGTGGATGACTGGATCAGAAAATGCATGAACATGAAAGTTGAGGGAATGAGGCCAGTAGGAAGTCAAAATTAACTTGGAACAAATTTGTCGTACAGGATATAACGTTGAAGGGGTTTGAGTAAGAAGGACGCAACTGACTAGGATAAATGGCATAGTGGGCTAAATAAACCCTGTAGGTCAACGAAAAATAACAGTAAAACTTTACTGGATTAATTGATTGATGGTGGTATTCTTCTATTTTCAGATCTCTTAAACTTTGCATAATTTAACTCCTCTCCTACTCTTTTGTCAGATGAATGTCATCGCCAGTGATAATGGCAATCCACAGCAGAGCACCCAAATCACAGTGAGGATCAATGTAATCCATTATTTAGCTCCAGTCATCAACACCAGACCATGCCAGGACACCATAAATGAGAACCAAGCCTTGGGGTTAATTAATATACGCCTGGATGTAACTGACCCCAATACTGCGGTAGGATTTCATCGTTTACCATTGTAATTTTTAAAAAATCATGTCCATTTGGATTTTGTTGAAAGATTCATAGGGAATGTATGATCAGGTTAGCTATAAATTAATGCTAAATCAACATGCAGGGATGGCTGTATTAAAATCTGTTTTTAAAAAATAAATTCTAATATATTAAATAGATTGTAATCTTGTATAGTTAAAACCTATTGACTGTACTAGGAAAATTTCTTCTTATTGTAAAAATGTGTAACTTTTGTTTTTAAGACAAGATATACCAGCCTATACAAAATGGTGAGAACATTTTGGAAATGGTTAAATCTGAGGGAGACAGTAGTAGGTTAGAGAGATATTAGTTTTCATTTACCTTCATAATATATAAGCGATTAATGATGGGATGTCTTCATGAGGCGTTCTGGTCTTTTTGGGGGTAGTGATGATGTGTTCATTCATTGCATTCAGCAAAACAAAGAACCCAACAAATCAATGCACGTATTCATCCAATTGTTAAACACATGCTCATTGTGCTATTTTCATTCTAATTTTTATTACAGGGTAGTTTGGTTTATGAAGCAACAGGAATCTACCCAGCTCTAGAATTCTTTGAAGTGAATAACCTAGGTGAAATCCGACTGACCAGAAACCTCAGAACAAACACGCCTAAAGATACCACCTTCACAGTCAGTATTATCTTTGCTTGATCTTGTTAACTGATTTGTTCCTTGTCTATAATTGAAGTAAAATGGTTAAATTTTGCAATAAAATATGTTATCTTTTGTTTGACAGAATTATTTTTAGAATAGAAGTCAGTATTGTGGCAAGCATATAAATCAAACCTCAGTTGCTAATAATTTATTTGAGTAGAAAAATATCAAAATCCCTAGTACATAAACATTTATAAATGGTGGCTGTTTCCTCAAAGGATATTGGGTATAGTAGATTTTGGTGTCCTTATATATTCCAACTCCATTGTTCTTTTCTAACTGTCTTTTCATATAACTCACTGTGCCTCAAATGTTCTCTGCCAACCAAGCAATTCTGATTCGTTTTCTGAGTCTTGATTTTCCTTTTCTGAGAATTCTTATCAAGACTCATCTTTCTTTTGTGGAGCTTATGTCAAGTTAGTTCATTTGCTCGATAAATGCCTCCAAAGGTAGCTATTGGCTGTTCCTTGCATTTCTTATCATTGTACTTTTATCATTGTGAAACATATTTTTTTTGTTTCTGTTTTCTACCTATCCCACCTCTAAATCTTTCCCCTTAATTCTTTTCCCTCCCGTCCTCCTCTTCTATCTCCTCCTCCAGCTCCACCTCCACCACCACATCCTCCTCCTCCTCCTCCCCCTCTCCTCCTCCTCCTCTGCCTCATCTCTCTCCTCCTATATTCTTTTCTTCTTCTTTTTCCATATCTTCTCCTTCATCATCATCATCATCATCATCATCATCATCATCATCATCATCATCATCATCATCATCATCATCATCA
>JAUEKS010147350.1:0-11566 GCA_031762815.1 Tylodina fungina
GAGAGAGAGAGAGAGAGAGAGAGAGAGAGAGAGAGAGAGAGAGAGAGAGAGAAAAGAGAAAAGAGACAAACGAGAGGTACTGTGAACTGACTTGGCTCCCACAACATCCCGCCAAGCCTCATGGTATTTTTGTGGGTTCTCATGAATCATGGCTGCTTCGAGATCAGCAGCTTCGATACACTGGGGAAGAATTAATTGAAAACATTTTATTGCGCTTTCAAAACCAGTGAATCAATTCATTCTACATTAGGCTGAATGACACTTAATCTCTCCACTGCAGTTTGCTGAGCTCAAGCTATTACAGACCAGTTTTAGAATCCATGAAAGAAAGACATCCATTGCACATGAGTTTGGTTGACTCTAAGTTTCCAATAATGCAAACACAGTTTTGCGTTGCATTGTCCGATCAATGTGATTCAAAGAAGGCCCCATGATCTACTCGGTCCATCTAGATCTAATGTACTTCCTTTCATGTGAAAAGTCCCTCTTGTCTTACTATCAATAGATTGAGTGTAATTTGTGAGTGAATACTGCATACTGTCTATATAGCTTCATTGTTTTTATAATTCTTCGCAATCCAAGGAGAATAGAGGCAGTCTCTCAGCAAGAAATAATTGAACTGGCATCTGCTTAGGCATGCCGATGTAATTAAATTATTTCAGATCTAGATTCTATATCCAAAGTATGTATGTAATTCTAATGTTCTACAAATTAAATCCTCACTATCAAGTATTCAATTAAGGTATAAATATACTTTATATATATACCTTGTTATTAATCTAGAATCAAATTGAGTTCTAACATTTTTTTAATGAATAATTCATGAATTACTGCATTCCACAGACAATACTAGCTCAATCTATGAACCAAGATTGACAATTTAAATGACAATTTGACACAAGAATTAGATGAAGCTAGAACACATCACACATCATCTTGAATTCTTTTTTCTGGGTGTGTGTCGAGACAAAATATTCTCCCATGGCGCATGCACTCGGTATCCAAAGAATTCACACTGAAAGCTATCAGAGGCTATTGAGGAAAATGTAGCCAATGAGATTCAAAACTCGCCACAGAATTTATAAAAGGCAGGAAGTAGGCCAACTCTAATAGAAGTTCTGATGATATTTTCAACTTCGATTGCCAAATTGAAGTGGATGAGTTCTTCTTCTTCGCATATACTGACTGACTCAGTCAGACTGAGTATTACTGTCAGCGCACAATAGTTATATAAAAGTTAAAGAAGCGTTATGATGAAAAACTAGTAAGAGCTTGATCAGTATTTTTCAACAACAGAAACTGCTTGTTTCACATGTCAACATTTTTGTACAATACCCATGGTGATGCTAACATCTCAGGTACTTATATCCAGTTCCAGTTGTGTGAAATCTAAATAGGACTCTAGGAGAGAAATCAGAAATTAAATTAGTTACGGTACCCCAACAAAATTATGGCTCAAACATATTTGAATGACCTACAAGAAATGAATTGATGACCACACAAGTTGCACATTGCCCTGACCGTTCTCCATGACGTATGGATAACCAAAAGAAAACAAATTTGGCTTACCTT
Source organism: Tylodina fungina (assembly GCA_031762815.1). NCBI lineage: Eukaryota > Metazoa > Mollusca > Gastropoda > Umbraculida > Tylodinidae > Tylodina > Tylodina fungina. The sequence continues at coordinate 1,573 of JAUEKS010147350.1, forward strand.
AAGCTCAAGCCTGTGGTTGACGGCAAGTGCAGCGTGCTGCAGTGCTTTGATCACAGAGGCATAAGAGTCTGACATTTCTGTATATTTGCCAACAAGGACAATGGATACTTCCTGCAATAGGCGGTCATATCTGAAACATATATATTTATATTATAACTAGAGAGATATAATAAGCCCCACTGACCTTAGAATAGTTTTTTTAATTTCTGCTTCCGTTTACTTGTTTAACTGGAACAACACATAATATCTTGCACAGGAACTTGCCACATTGCCTTACATTTTTGCATGCCTTGTTTCTTCTACAACAAAACATGTCCTGCGCCATGCAACTAGATGTATGTAACAATTTTTTAAATGTGCTGCTAACGGCCGTATAGCCCCGTACCTGTCTGCAAGTTCCTTCCATCTAGTCATAACATGCCGGGGTCTACTACTTGGGGGTTGTAGATGCAATCGCTGAATTAGAAAATTGTCTGCCCCTTGTGCTTGGAGAAGTAGGGGCACGCGATAAATGGAAGTGACATCATGAACCGAGTAGACCTTTACGGGAAAAGAGTACAGAAATACTTTTAGAGATATATAAATGCTTTATAATAATACCAATAATAATAATAATAATGTCTCTGCAAATAAATTCTGTGACATTATCACTTCCATCCCCACTTCCTTATTCATACAATCGATCATGCAACTGAAACACTACATTTTGAAATTGACGAGTAGTTAATGAAAACACGGTGAACAGAAGTTGAAATGTTATTTAAAAGAAAGCAGCTTATTCTAAACTTCCAACACGAGGATTTCTAAATACTTCATGTCCCAGTTGTTTTCTTTCTTTTTTTTCTACCACACCCTCTTGATTGCCACTATTGCATACAACGACAGCTGTGATGAAACGCCAAAACTTTGTTGTCGCTTTGGCAAGAAGATTTCGGTGTAGGGATTAAGCCGTACAGCTAGACCTCTGTATAACACAGAATAAGGAAGAAGAAATATAAACATCAAGAGTACCTGTTCTGGATCCACATGACAGAATAGTGAGATTTTCTTCTTGACTGACTCTAGCAAAGGCGTCACACTCCGACAGACAATCTAGAGTCGGGTAAAATAACATTAAAAAAACTTACACCAGATTCTCTTGCTTGAATATAAAATGTGTCAATTATTAAAAGTGAGACAATTATTGCAGTTGAGTAGTTTATGAGTGAACCCTAAGATTGAGCGTAATGAAACTATCATGAAGTAACAATCTATGTATCTTTCTTCACACGTCACTTTTTTTTAATTCACTGGGCACATAGAAGAGACGCTTGAAATTTTTTTTTAACAACCCAGCCATTCACAATGTTTTTTGTTTGTTTGAAGCGTGTTTTACACCCCTAGCAACACTTATTAAGTTATATAAGGGGTGGGACCTACGTATTAACGTCCATCTCCGATAGGACGGGGGTGGATCGCCATGAAAACGCCCACACGACCAACTTTCAAAATCTGCCCCTGTGGGGAGATTCGAACCCGGGTCGTCCGCATCTGAAGCCAAATGGTTAACCACTCGACCACAGGGCGGCCCATTCACAATGTCAATGACTCCAAAATAAACATCTAACAAAACAAAATGAACAACTCAGTAATTTTTAAAATGAAATTTAGTGAACAAAATATTACATGATTTGACCCATCTGTAGTTAATATTCAGTCTCAAATAAGATCCCGCAGAGGATGTTGTATTTCCCTTGTAAACTTACAATATCAGGTGACAAGCCAAGCCCCCTCAACTCCCGCACACTTGACTGCGTAGGTTTACTCTTCTGTTCACCAGTGGTCTTGGGCTAGAAGAGTAGTGTGTACAAGTTAGATCAGAATTTGTACTTACAGACAAGTAACTCACATCATCATGGTTAATTATAGATACTCTGCTCGCATCAGCGATTGCACCATGTAGTGCTATAAGATCACGGACTTCAGTGATTATTTCTAAAGAACTCTAGTGATCTGATACCTGACAACCTCCAGCAGGAACTCTATTTAGGAAGAGTTTTCTTCATTTGTGCACAAAAATAGAAAACGCTGGATGTTCAATCCTCCCGTAAATGTTACAAATCAAGCAATGCACATCTAGCAAAGGGATATTTGTTGTAAACAAGTGAGGAAAAAGTTGACAAATGTGCTGTTACAGTTACAGATAGTAACATGTTTCATCTATCTTTAATCGACAATGATAATGAAAACAAAGGAGATGGAAAAATGAATCAATGAAGACGGTCTATTGGATTACAGTGATTGTGATATAGCGAGTGATGAGACACACTGATGGTAAATCCGAATCTTTTAGTGGACAGGAGGACTAAGAGGTGCAACCATCCGAGTTGAATTAATCTGCCCTTTATAAACTACCTACCAGCGCTAAAGCCATCGAAAACTTCCAGTACTTGAACCTGAACTATTTTCTTTTTCATACTTATATGTAAGATCAAATGAACAACAGTTAACCCTAGGTTCATTCAAGCACAAATTGATCCTTATGCCTGTTGAATGAAATTAGTGATACCAGTATTACCAATGCACTATGAACAGGAGCAAAGTGCCCAGTGTGAGTTGAGTTGCGTGGTGAGTTGTTGTGAGTTTCTTGTTGTTGTGTGCAGCACACATGTCAAGCAGAAAAAGTGGTGGGAAAAGGGGGATCAGTGAGCAGTGAGGAAAAAGATTCGAGGACGGACGGTCGTGTGTTGAGTGAGAAGAAGTGCGGAATTGTCATTTTTAAAGTTGTGTTAGATCTAGCTGTATATTACTTATTTCATATTGGATTTCATACAACAGGTGCACCTAAGGATTATTCACTATATCAGTAGGCAGTTTGGACAGTATTTAAAAGGACTTGAAGCTCGCATCTTTGTAAGTGTTTATAGATAGTGATAGATTTAATTTTACATCACCCAGAGTTGGAGACATATATATGATAGTTACTAATCCTCCATAAGAGATACTGCTAAGCAAAGCATCATGAAAATCTATTGTAGTACGAACAGTGGACAATAAATATATATACACATGAATATTCTCTACAAATATCAAACTTCTGTGCCTACAACTATTCCAAGATATTGTTCAAGCTTCTCTGTGCTTTAACGAGTGGAGGCGGTGGATATTAACACGAAGTGCTTAAGGCTGTACATAGACTATTTAAATCTACCTTTCATAATTTTGGATGCCCTACCTAACGCCAACCTGGTGTTATATATATAGACTATGGTGTCTCGGATTAAGCCTTCCCAAAGGTCAGCTTTTATGCATAGGATGCACAAGGTCTGAGGGCCTTACTCGTCAGCGAGGGACAACCATGAAACAGGTAGTCCGGGCTATACGATTCTAATAGCAAGGCAATTTTCTCTCACCTCCATAAACCAAATTAATAATTATATTATAACATATCATTCCTCTCATTTAAAAATTAACAAAATAAAGAAATTAATGTGAATAAACACACTGATCAGAAATAGAACGAAAGGTCCAATCTTATTAGAATCAAACTAAAAATGAATCAAAGAAAATGGTGTAGAATACAAAATGGAGGTATTTGGAAATAATACATGGAAGAAACAAATGCTTACAAAAATAAAAGAAATAAGGAAAAATAACAAGGGACATGCTGTCCAAAGTCGAGAAATATCTCAGATACAACAGGGTGCTTCAAGGCCCAATAAATATTCTTCTTACGTATAAGCAATCCTGAGCCCAGATTTTTTAAATGCAGAACATGAAACAACACACTCTACAAATTTGCTGGAGCTGAACACATTTCTGAATCCCAAGAATTTTTTTTCCTTTAAAAGGCATCTCTTAACTTGAGAAGGAGAGCAGAGAATAGGGTGGACAAATTCAGGCAAGGACATTATTATAATATTGCCTGCTCTGCTCTCCTTCTTGAACTACTTCACTATCATATGGATGGCCGTTAGCTTAATTTACGCGATCAGGGTGCAGAGCCTGAAAAAAAATTTTGAAATTATTTACCCTTATAGATCTACAGCTGAGAGTCAAATATGACCTAGATTGTCATGTTTTTATCGTTACAAATTAGTTTAGGATTTTCCTTTTCACATTCTATGGTTGTGGTTCCTCAATCAATCTACCAAAATTATTGTACTGCCTTTTTCCTCGCCCTAAAGAGTTGGTGGTTTGTTGTTTTGGGGTTTTTTTTTGGGGGGGGGGGAAGAGGTAGTGAGTGTGTTAGCACCCCTACTCACCGTGTCCTCCAAACTTAAAACACTATAGTTGCTGATTCTGATTCAGGTCGAATTTCCATTTTTGCTTCCTGTTTCGGGATTTGACTCAAATCGAAAACCTTAGGTATTGAATAAAAAGGTGAAATAGAACCACCACAATGTGAGAAAATTAATATTTACTTCCCTTGCCTTCAAAGGGTCTTCAACTTTCATTTTTAGCACATGGATGCTGTAATGTATTGGTACAACTGAATTGTTTCCCCTGTTTTCGCTTTGTCATTCAGTTGGTCTCTGTTTCGGTGTTTTAATTGGGAATATTTGGGAGGACTTTCAAATGGTCCAACCACTCTAACAACTTTCTTACTTGCACAATGTTGGCACCAGAATAGATACTTGTTATAAGCACAGATTTTTGTCAGGGGGTTAGGGGGGAGGGCATCCTTGAAATAAAAGAGAGGGCCTATCCCCCTTGCTGAAAAAAAGTCCATCAGAGTAGGCCTATCGAGGAGTGGTTGGACCATTCGGAAGTCCTGAATATTTTCCCGATTTTCTCTGCGATTTGGGTACGTAATCTTCCCGATTAGCCGGGGCCTCTTCCCGATTGGAGAGGTAAATTATATAGTTAAAAATTCTAGTTTTTTTTTAATTTCTTCTCGATTTGCCGGGTTTCCCGATTTTGAGGTTCCTCTGTATAACCCAGAAAGAGTAGGTATAAAGAATATTGATAATAGTGAGTTTGCATGTGTTGACCATTTTAGATTGTTTTTTTTTCACCCAAGAAGCAATGATTCTCATAAAGGAAGAGTCAATTCAGTTTGAAGATCAGCCTCTAAATGATCAACATACGCATGTTATGTTATATGCATCTAAAACATCAATATTTCTTTTTCATTTTATATCTTTGTGGGTCACATTGAGTGAGGTTTTTCATCATAAAGTTATTGAAACAAAATTCTGATAGATTTTAGCACTAACCCTAAAATCAGGCATGGGAATTGAGGGAGACTGTTGGGAAGTATGCATTGAGTTAGTCCGGGGATCAAGGGGGCAGGCACAGACCCCCAGGTGGAGTCAAGGGGTAAAGCCCCTTGTGGGGGCCAGGGGTCGAAGCCCTCTGAAGCTGAATGCTTTTTACATATTTTTCACTGTTTTTGTGACATTTTGGAGCATAAAAATGCTTAATTACAGTTTCAGTTTTTGCAGTCAAATTGTGCATTATGCATACAAATATTAATGTGAAGCAAAACTGAGAATAATGATGCAAACTTCATTTTACCGTGCATCACTATATCAGCTGGCGTAGTATAATTCCACCCGATAGGCTGTGCAGTACACCTAGCCCGTTTCTTCCAACTTTCAGAATGTAAGGTATTGCTGGTTCATCTTTTGAAGGTTTAAACTCGCAGTCCATCTACCCCCATTCCCAATGATAACGGCAGTTTTCGTCGTTGACTTTACCATCTTGATTCACAATATCTTGCCGATACGCCATGCTGCTTTTAACAGAATGACTGCGCATGCATCGCATATACCTCTGCTTCCTGTTCATTACGGTTGACAGAGACTAGGCCTAACTTGAGCTTTTTACCAAGAACGTTCGAAAAGCCGAATCGATAATTTTCCCCGCGATTGTGGTTGGGGCGTATTGGCCGTCTTCTGGGGGCACACAGAAAACTGAGGGGCGTATATATGCCCAGGGGCGTACAATTCCCATGCCTGTAAAATCTAAAATGATCGACCATATCATGTGATTAAATTTACATACACAGAATATGTCAGTATGATCTCCACCCTACTATTAACATACCCTGAAAGTTTCATGAAATATATCTAGTAGCACTTGAGATATTAACATTTTTATAAGATCAGGTTTTGCCACATTCTTTCCCTGAGCCACAGCAACCAAGGGTTTTTTTTTTATATATAAAGCCTTAGCAACAAAAACTGTTAAATTCCTAACCTGCTCTTAGATATAGTGCATATCTCAGCTAACAAGGCTTTCATCACTTCACAATACTGAACAGAGAAAGTTGTGGAACCAAAGCTGCCTGTTGGTGCATCATACACTTCACACAACAAGTACACATTGCGGACAGCAACAATAACTTTGTGGGTAAGATATTTTGCCCTGCCAGCAGAGCAAGCCTATTCTTCATTTGTTTTCAACCGCCAAGGGTATTTTAATGTGTGTACACACCCAATCTAGCTATCTACCAATTTGTTTTAAAAATTTAGGTTACCCTCTTGGCCTCATCCCCTAAACTTCCACTCAACTGAGGTCTTCGATCTGTAGTGACCTGTGACCCATGATCAGATGGATGACGAGTTTTACACCCCTTTTCAACACATTTAAGGTTATATCAGAGGTGGAACCTACGTTTTAATGTCCGTCTCCGATAGGACGCGACTCCACACGAGCCGTGGATCACAGAAAACTGAAAAAAATCTTGGGTGATCCTGGGCTCGAACCAGCGACTTCCGCCTTAGTCTTCTGAGGCCAGCAGCTTAACCACTAGACCAGAGACCACACCCCCCCCCCCCCAGATCAGATAGGAGGTATAACATGCTCCATTCTATGTACTTTGCCCAACAGTATAGGTCAATGGTGAGCCATCAGACTGTACTACACGTTAGAAAATCAGCGACTGAAGAAGAGGATTAAGAGGAATCCCTAAATACTGTTCAATTTGGATTAATTGTAAAATATCCTGTTAGCTACAAAGCTTGTTGCAGGTAAAATGTTATATAATCGAGCTCTATGCATCACACTTTGTCAGAAGACAGCAGAAAACAAACTCCGGCTACAATGAAATGTCACCAGGGGTATGGTTAATATTATAAAAGATGGTGCTCTTTCCAGATATATCAACCAAGTGCTGACCAAAACAGCTGCACAGGGAAGGGGTGGGCATAAAACACTATATACCATCACTCTGGGTCCATGGAACACCCCGTGCCGTGCAAGGGTAGTGAATAGTAATGCATATGAAGGTTATCAAAAAATATTGTTTATTTAAATGTTGGAGGTGTCATCAAAGATTTCAGATTATTGAACACGGGCTAAGAAAAGACCTTGCATTCATCCCACTGATTAGAAGCTGGTAGTGCAATTCATAGAGTGACAGCCCACAATAGGTTATAAATATCTCATAACATCAGAGGGAATAGATATGCTGGCTGTGAGAGAAGCAAAACAACTTACGGTGGTGGCACCGGGGCTCTGAGAAAAGGAATAGGTGGGAGGGGATTTTTTAATATATGTGGGAAAAAATAGGGATGAAAATAACGACGTGGAGGACTGAGGTGGCGCTGTATCAGCACTAATAAATGAGAAGTGAGGAGTGTTTCAAGTGTAGAGGAAGTTGGTACAAGGTAGCTGAGAGAACAAAGCCAAGAAGGAGGCTAAAAATAGCTTGGAACAAATTGCTATAACGGGATATAACATTAAATTTACAGAGCCCAGGCAGTTTCAGCAGGATTTTTTTCTTAATTAATTTTAAAAGTTTAGCAGATTCTGCAATTAAATTTGAAAGGTGTGCAATCAAATGATAGATATCTATTTGAAAATGAACAGTATCATAAATCAAATCATATATATAAATTTGTAACTCATCCTCAATACCATCTGGTATAGTAAGAACCGGACTCCCAGAAAAGATAGGTATATTTGGATATCTGAGCAGCTTTTTATTCAGCCACAAGCAAATTATATTGCTAAATGCCAAGGGTATGTCAGGGAAAATTTTCTTAATACGGGTATTTATGTGTAGTGGGTATCTATCAGTATAGCCTTTGTTCCTAAATAAAGGAGAAAGAAACCCCAAAAGAGCTGTGTATAATTAGGGACAACAGCAAGAGAAATCCGAAACCAGATGATGCTAATGCCTGGCCAACGCTCTCTTGAATTATACTACTTAATCTAATGCCAACACTCTCATCATCATAATCTTCATCAATCTTTCAATCAATATTTAACAGCAGTTTTTACATGACTAATAGAGTTCAGACCATTAAGCCGTCTACCCCATCCACCCCATCATTCAAATCAGGATACCCCGTCAAAATAATCAGTATTTGAGAAAAAAAAAAATCAGGATCAACTAATACAATGAAGAATACATTTTTTTTTTAAATCAGTATTTTTACAATTAATGCTAAAAAAAAAAAGAATATCTGCTCTAAAAGTCTAATAAAAAATCAGGATATATTGATTAAATCAGGATAAATGGCAGGTCTGTCATCATATCATGCTCTACCCATCCGTTCCAAGTCAGTTTTGATATTCATCATAGGATCATCCCTTCAACCATTTACACATTTCCTAATCCAGTCATTATTATCCTTCCTAAGTACAAGTAACCATTTTAGAATGACTGTTTACCTCACTAATTCCCAGAAAACCTCTTACATCCTCATATGTCCTGAGCTCAGACAATGCAGACCTACCACAATGTTTTAAATAAAACCCAGTCCAAAAAAATCAGTATTTGAGAAAAAAAATCAGGATCAACTAATACAATGAAGAATACAATTTTAAAAAATCAGTATTTTTAAATGCTAAAAAAAATCAGGATATCTACTCTAAACGCCAGATAAAAAATCAGGATACCCTGATTAAATCAGGATAAATGGCAGGTTTGATGATACCATGAAATAACTTTATAGAAAACTGACTCTAAAAAGGAAATATCCCATTCTAGGTGTTTTCTGCCACATGCCATTTGTACTGCACGCAAACCCATTATATGATAGTATAAGAAGTAAACTTTCCTATCTATCCTATGTATTCTAGAAACAGGACATTACATGAGTAATTGATGTAAAACTCAACACTGACAATGCAGGAGTTATTCTGAAGACTCACCCATAGAGTTTCCCATCATGGGTCCCTGCCCAGGCCCCATAGGGCCTTGACCCATCATGGGGTTGGGCATGGGGCCACCCATGGGTCCCATCATGGGGTTTCCTGGGGCCATAGGCCTCATTCCTGTCTGCCCAAAGGGTGCTGGAGGTTGGGCTGGCACTGGTGCCATTCCATTCATCATTTGACTAGGAACTGTAGGTCCTTGGTTACTGTCGTCATCATCAGAATCTGCAGCCGTAGTCGCCTCCGCAACTAAAAAGTGAAACGTCTCAGTCACAAATTCTGTAGTTTAGGCTAAAAACCAGATCCGCTCAAGTAGTAACAACTTAACTTGTACAAGCACAAGAATATCAATGTGAGAATTGCTGGATCAAGTAAGCAACTACTGAAAACTTACTGTTTTAATCAATTCAACAAATTTAGTATTAACATAAGTAATAAACAGTCTAAACTAGTAAAAAGATTAAAACACAAGAGTTACAGATAACCTGAAAATTCTTTACAATTCTAGGGTGTGTTTGGCATTGCCAAATCACCCATCAAAAACAATTTTTTACACAGGGAAAGATCAACTCTGAAAATGACCTCTATTGTATAAAATAATAAACACATTCCAATGAAGTTATTAATTATGATTTTAATGAGACACTTTAAAAGGTCTTCTCTTCACAAAGCTGATTTTCAACAAAAACATTTCATCATATAATTCCTAAGGAAATATTCCATGATACTTGCTTTTTTTACTCTTGTTCTTCTCATGAGTCTTAACATCTTCCTCTGGGATGCCTTCCATGCCATAGATTTCTATCTCTGTGTTGTTTCTTCCTGGCAGACTGTTGGGCACCTTGTCAATTTTTTCCTTGTGTACCTGGTCAGAGTGTGGGGGGGGGGGGGGGGGGGGGGTGGG
>JAUEKS010148460.1:0-14327 GCA_031762815.1 Tylodina fungina
CAGTGGAGGAAAAAGCACCAGCCCAGCAAAGGTCACGCTGCTGTGTGTGGCGAATGTGTGCAGCAGGGCGGGCGGGAAGAAAAAGCAACAGCCGAGTGTGTGTGTGTGTCATGTACAGTGGTGGGGTAGACCTGCCTATAAGGCAATAGTGTGTGCAGTAGCGGGCTGGCCGTGGCACGTAAAATAAGAATGTATACCACAAAATTAATCTTATTATACCCCCTGTCCATCGGACAGGTTTTATACTAGTTTAAGAAAAATAATGCAAGCGAAGGATGTTAATAATATGCCAAATGACTTTATGTCTCTGTAACCTGTTGCATGGCTAGTCATATTTTCTTTTTGTTACTTTGTAGCTCCTTGACAGTGAAAAGAAGTACAAAGTGTTGGAGAAAGAATTTGCAACATACAAAGAGCAACAGTCAAGGACACCGGAGGTTCGTCTGCAGTCAGAAATCAATCTTATCAATATGGAAAAGGTAAGCATGAACATCATTTGTGATACTTTATTTCTTGGAGTGTTAAGATGGTTTACAAGTTTATTGTTTAATGTGTAGAGCCAATTTGTAGTCAAGTTGGCTTATACCGAGGAGGAGCACAATAGATGCTATCCATGTCGTTAGGCAGATGCAAAAAGTAGATCAAATAAGAATCGTGAACTGTGCTTGTGGTTTTGCAGATTTGAGAAATGCCTTTGGTAGGATTTTCCGAAAAAAGGTTGAATGGCCCTTATACTAGGAGGTAGTGAGAGAATGGCTTATGACAGCGGTTATGAGTACATACGCCAGGGCACTGGTCAATTTGGGATATAACTAAGATCACAATAGGCAAGGAGTTATCAGATATTAAAAGCACAGTTTTATCCTCTCATGGTGATGTAACCTATCCCTGAGGATGTAATCTGTCCATGAGATGTACAAGGTTGTCAGTTAGTTATCGTTAGTAGTTTAGATTTTTTATCTATTTGGTGTGTTGATCCATGTTTTTGAGACATTGTTCAATGCTGGCATCAGATTTCCATCACTGTTTCTCTACTAGAGATCTATTGATGCCTTTATCAGTAGTGGAGTTATTTGCCATTAGGCCTTCAAGGGGGATGTTGTCAGGGCCTGCCGCTTTTGACGAGGGAGCGACCTGGTAGGGTCTAAAATGGCAGTGCTAGTAGGAGGTTCATAGTCAATTTGTAGGTCCCTACATGCAGATAAAATGTCCATTCAGTAATGTCTTGAAATGCTCTTCTTGTCTCTTCAACTGTACTTTTTCTCTGGAAATAGTTTGTCCGTGTTCATCTTTCACTGATACTTCTGGTTTACTATTCTGGTTTACTATGTCTACCTGCTACAAGCAGAGGTCCCAACTAGTACGTAAATGCATATTCATTTTGGGCAAAAATACGCGAGTACATCAATTCACCGCAGAGTGCGCATTTTGAATTTTGCCGAGTACGTGTTTCGAAAAACGCGAAATATGAATTCACAATTCTACGAAGAGATTTTTCTTCTTTCTTCCGAGACCAAAGAGTATCACTCATTTCTATGTGAGAGCAGTTTCCACCTTCTAAGACCGGAAGTTCTCGCTTTTTTAAGTTTGTTAACGTTTCCCCCGTTCTTTCATTCATTCTTCACTTGCCATTCAGTTCAGATTGTTGCATCGTCATACTTCATTGTTCCTAAACCTACCGACTAGATTGCTAAGCCGGAGGTTAAGAAACCTGAAGTTAAGAAAGCTCAGCGGTTCTTGCCGCAGTACATGTCAGCTTTCTCTAGAGTCACCGAATCGATCAAAGGGATAAACTTTGCCTTTTGTTCAGTGTGCAAGTGCGATTTCAGCATCAACAGTTCGGGGATGTATGACATCAAACTGCATACCGGCTCACAGAAACACGTGGCGGCTTCCAAAGCCCGAAGCAACATGGCACCCTAACATCAATGTTTTTGACACAAGTACAAGTACCTGGGAAAGAGAAACAGGAGGAGGCAGTGACAAAAGCAGAGGTGGGAATGGTGAATTTCCTGGCGGAGATGAACTTGGCAATGTCAGCTGCGGATAAGCTAACAAAACTTATGAAAGGATGGTTTCCTGACTCCGACATTGCAAAGGATTTTAAGTGTTGCCGCACTAAGTCCACTGCAATTGTGAAGGACTTGTCACTTTACCAGAAGTCTGCACTGTTCCAAAAAATGAGGACAGGCTCTTTCAGTCTGTCAACTGATAAATCTAATGACAGCAGGGATGAGATGTTCCCGGTTGTTGTGAAGACTATAAGAATGTCAGCATGTTCTTGCTTGGCCTTCTAGTCATCCCCCACAGCAGTGCTCACTGTGAGTGAATCTTCAGCTGTGTTCACATAAACAGGACAGACTATCGGCCAACTCTTGGCGTGGCGACCCTGGAGGCACTGCTGTTCCACAAGCACAGAGCCAAGCCTTTGGAGCCTTCTTCAGCAGTCCTCAAGTCCCTGAAAGCCTCAACAAAGAGGGCTCTTGCTAGGGAACCTGGAGCTCAGCCTGAGCTGCTGTAACTATCCACCCAAACCTAAGGAATGAGTGTGTGTGTGTGTGTGTGTGCGTGTGTGTGTGTGTTTTTATTAATTGTTTTGTTTTGATCTGTGTTTCTGCACTGCATGTTTTGTTGAGGGGTTTTTTTTCCCTTATGGTGAAGGTGGATTGTTGAAACGGTTTGTTAAAAGGTGAGTTTCATTCTTACTTCATGTCTAGTGAGTGGCATTGCAGTATACCACAGGGCAACACAATTCATTAGGAGTCTCCAACCTACACCATGGACTCAATTCAATGGATTGTGTTTTCAGTGTGCTTTGAGAGTTGAAGACATATTCTGTCACTTAAATAACCTATTTGTGTTGCAAGTGACATAAAACTTTAACTCAACTCAAACTCAACCCTTTGCTACAAAAAGGTGTCTTCATATATCTCTGCTGAATACAAATGTTTGAAATCTGTTTACTTGCCTTTCTCTTATTGATATGCAATGTATATTACCATGCACTTGTTAAGAGTTTTAAAAAATATAAAAAGTAACATTGCAATGTGGTATTCTTTGGTCGCTTTTTTGTTAGCTTTTGCACAAGAAATTGTGCTATGGTGAAAGTAAACATTTTGGCCCCAGAGTACACATTTTGGAGGCTGAGAGTACACATTTTGATTTTTAGGTTTTGGCACCTATGTAAAAGGTATTTTGTCTCATACACTGCTTATATGACCAATTGCAGCTGCTTTCTCTGATCTCTCTGCTGTTTGATTTCAGAACTTATCTTTGTCTCTTTGTAAGCTTCTCTTTGTTATCTTTGCTGCTGTTCTGTATGCATCTTGTGCCACTGTTTTCTCTACTCTAGTTTTAGAGTTGTTCACATCTTTGTTCTTTGATGCAGTCTGTTGACAGGTTCTCATTATAACCAGACTTGCCAGCTGATATGATTTTGCGTATTTTCATACGTATTATGGTCGTCAATACACGAATATGTGAGCACAAGTTAAAATATGCAAGCATTAAATTATAAAGACCTCCGATAAAAAAAAGAAAAGAAAATATAATTTTGCGAGTACGGCAAATCACGAGTGAGCATACAGATTCTCCCCAATGACCAGTAAGCCGAGGTAGAGGCTAGTAGGCTACACAAAGACCTCGCTTTGGTCATTCTTATTCTTAGGCTAGGCCAAGATTCTTTTGGATTATCAGATTATATTAGAACGTTTTAATGTGTATTGTGAGCGACAAACTTCTAGATTCTAGATCTAAATAGGTGCGGCTTGTGATCGTAGTGGTCTCTTTAATTAAATTCTAGATCTAGATCTAGACCTAGATCTATTGACTTGGAACAGACAGTGCTGTGTGCTTTAGGCTAATAGGTCTAGATCTAGACTGCTTAGTCCTCTTTATATGTAGAATCTAACTAGAACAGAATTAAAAGCAAAATGGAGGATGCTGGATCGGGTAAACGTGTGCGCAGATTTTTCTAAAATCATATATCAACACGTTTAAAAATGATTTGGTTTTCGAAAATATGTTGCCTCATTTTGGGGGAAAATATGAAAATTGGATGGTTGGCAAGTCTGTAATAACTAGTAACACTACAATCTGTGATTCGGTTATTACAATCAAATTGCATCCATATTGTTTGGGCTTTTGCGGCAATGGATTTTGTAGCAACAACAAAATTTTCTTAAAATCTCTTTCTGATATGGTGAATTTTGATCTGTACAACTGCATATGGCATGAGGGTGTTGATTTTCTACATCCATCTTTATATTAAGGAAAAATGTGATCAGTATGTCATCCGAGGAAAGCTGCAATTTTCTTCTTTGTAATTTATCTAGTTTAGTTAACAGTTCTCCACCGCATGTTCTACATAGCTCATTCGGACACTGCAATTTAGCAGTGTGGTGCTCCATAACAAAATGCTTCTTGCACAAGATCTAGATCTAAGAACCTAATAACACAGACTCAGACTCATAAATTCTTGGCGAAAAGTTTAAATGTATTGAAAGCTATCGCTTGTAAATCTAGGACTTTATCTTAGTGAAAAATCTTAAACAATAATAAATTGTATCGAGATTCAATGTAATATTAACACTTAAATTTGGTTAAATGAAAAAAAAATAATTGAAATTTCGCAGCAAACACATCTTAAAAACCTTTGTAGCACTACAATCAAAGAACAGAGCAGTCATAGAAAAAAGGGTAACCTATGTAGAAATCGGATCATATTCTCGCACTTTGGTATTGACTCAGATCAAGTTACCGAAACTGGACAGACCCTTCTCTTACATGTGATTTACTGCCCAGGATGGGTGTCCCCACGGCCAGCTAAATGTGCAGTTTGGACTTGGCTTTGACAGGTATGTTTGGGGACCATTTTGAAAAAGAAAAGAGAACCTCCATTAGATTCATTTGTTAATCATTACTTAGGTTTTGTGTGTTTTTTCCCACATCTATTCAGATGGAGATTGAACGAAAACTGGATGCTGCCACCAAGTCAAAGATGCACTATAAACAGCAATGGGGTCGTGCTCTCAAAGAGGTCGCCAGACTCAAACAGAAGGAGCAAGAGGTGGCAAAGGCACAGCTGCAAGTCAGTTTTTGGTGTCGTATGTTCTATTGATATTAGTGATATTTTTTAAAGTGATAGAAACAGCTTATTCTGTTCAGGTGCATTTTTTGTGGTGTAACGCCCACTGAAATCTAACTCTGAGAAGTTTTAAAGGAATTGACTGTGGTTTAGTCGCAATGTAAGATGTAAAAATAAAGTGCCTATGAAAACAGATGTCACAAAGGGAACAGATAGGCTCAGATAATGTGTTTACTATCACATAATCTAGACATAGAAAAGGTAGCATCTGTAATTTCGGCAAGTTTGGAAGGACATGATCGCCAACGCCATGAAGCAAGGCACCTGATGCTGATGAATCTAGACTCACTTTATGTTAGTAGGAGGGGAGCGCAAATGAGAAAGAAGATAGTGGTTGTGTCTGCTGAGATCCAAAAGCATTTGATGACATTTTTATTTTATTGTGGTTTATGATTCAGTGTATCTAGAAAATGTATTAATCTTCATATGATTAGATATACTATTTGGTTGTTTTGATGACATCCATTGAAAGTCTTACACAATCTTCAGTTTTAATCCTTATCTGATATCTGAACAATCTTACCTTTATGTATAGTCTTTGGTAGATTTATCTAAAGAATGTTTTATCAAGGCAATATGCTGTTTTAACTACTTTAATATTTTATTGCTGCTTCTCCTATCACCCAGCAAAAAATCTGGTTTTTATCATTTCAATTGGAAGCACTCCCAAATTGTGCTTATATGGCATGCTGAGATAAGCTGGGAAACTACTCAGATGTAATCCTGTTTCCTACAATTATTCCTTGTAATTATGTTGTAATATTGTTGTACTGCTACTTCGTCCACACTTATCCCAATGATTAATCTTTTTTTCTTTTCATGCTACTGGGCTGTCAGGATTTATTGTGGTCAATGTTTCCTTCACGGTTTCTGTACAGAAACCAGACTGCATTGATTTGAAGTCCTGCTGTATGCCTGAGGCATTCCAAGATTGGAAGTTTGCCACAGCTTGTCTTCTTCTTACTATAAGGAGCTCGGCTCGAATGTGTAACGCCTATACAAATCTTTTAGGGGTGCCAATACAATCCACAAAAATATAGATCTGCTACGCTAGATCATGCCATTTTAAATGGGAATATTTTTAAATCCCAAAATTGTTTTACCAATTTAAAAAAAGACATTTTATAACCCTATTTAAACCTTATTAACCATGCACATGCGAAACAAAACATTGCAGTGGACAGTTTTAACCACTAGAGATAGGTCAAGTAGAATATCGTGCCCTTACCCCTTACCTTATTTGGATTGGAGATCTAGAAATAGGCCTACATGAAATAGCTCTAGATCCAGATTTCTAGATCTCATCTGATCCCTCTGTTTTTAAATGCCATAGATTTCTAGATTCTAGATCTAGATTCATATATATCTAGGTCCATTTCTAGATTTACAGTTTGTTTTAAAATGCCATAGATTTAGACGTCTATCTAGATCTAGGCCTAGAATCTGGATGTAATCCTCTTCATTCTATCTAGGCCTACAGTACTTAGTTTTAAAATGCCGCCCAAGAAACGAATCTGTCTAACACCCTTAAATAAAAGAGAAGTAGAACAGAGGCAGAAAAACACTAACTATGTTAGGCCTAGAGCTCATCGGTCTGGCAGTTAGTTGGCACTCTCTAGATTAGCATGTAATGCCCATTAATTTGATGAAAATGAAGTTGACTAGCCTAGCCGTCATTAAGTACGGCTAGCGTCTTCCATCTATTTATCTATCTAATCTAAGAATCTATAATCTAGATCTAGATTGTATATCTCTATGTAGTGTTATGTTTGGAGTTGGAATGTATTTCTTCTCCTCTCCCATTCGAAGAATGGGCTGTCCATCTAGTATGGGTAAAATCACTGCTACAGAAATGTAGGGCAGTCAGTGGACCTGAGATGCTCTTGTCTTGAAGCATACCTACACTTCCATCCATTTGTTTGCTTGCTGCAATCATTGCTACTCAGCCATTTAGTTCATGGTCTTATTTTTCTGTGTTATTGATTTTTGACTCTTGGGTTTTTTTATCATCAGCGTCAGCAGCAAGAACTAGAGCATATGCGTCTACGCTATCTGGCAGCAGAGGAGAAGGAAGTTGTCAGTAAAGAAAACCGGGAATTGGAAGACATTAGAAACCAGATCAACAAGTGAGTTGTGGAATTTGTGCATGGCAGTCTTCATTCTGTCTTCTTCACTTGCTGTACCAAACTATATGTAGAATCGTGGATTGTGAATTTATAGTTTTCCTTTTCTGTAGAGCTCATCATCAGCTTTTCAGCTGAAGTCCCTTATTTACCCAGGGAGTTACCCCTAGATGCTGCTGCCATAGTCATTGTATCATCCACTCTCAAAGCCCCTGGATTTATTTTAGTCCAGCTTTTAATTTAGGTGTCTTGGTCTCATCCCTTCAACTTTCATTTTCACACATTATCTGATTTAGCCATCAATATATTTTCTTAGTAATGTCCCAAACATTTCAGGCTGGATTAATGGACTACTGGTATATTACCTGTTGTTGTAATCCCTTGAAACTCCTATTCTCATTTGTGTTCATCTGACCTTATACATCCAGCCCCAGAGTCCAGATTTCCACATTATAATTCAATTCATAGATCTTGTCTCAAAGATATGAGGCCGGTGGTGTTTGTTTCAAGCTCAGGGATTTGCTACTTATAATAGTTATTCACAAAATATACAATACAATAGAGGAAAACTATTTGTGCACTTTGTGCAAGAAGCTGGATGAATTTTGGTTGAAAAATCTGGGTCCTGAGGCAGTAACTGCTGGATATGCTAGATAGAACAGAGATGAAAATGGCTAAGTGCACGACTGGGGTAGCACCAAGTGCTGAGATATTTTCTAGGGATCAGACATTGATATTGTTGATTTTTTTTTAACATCACTGTCTGCAATTTGCCCTCTTTCAGGTTAAAACAGATGGAAGAAGAAAGACTCCGCAACACATCTGATTCAAATCAGATTCCACTAGTGAAAGATGCAAGTGGAAAACCTTTAAATATGGACTTGGATGCATCTGTGGATGAACATGTATCCCGGCTTATTGAAGAACGAGATACACTACTACGTACTGGTGTATATACCACCCAAGACAAGATCATTGCTGAACTAGACCGGCAGATTAGAGAGGCCATTTCACTCAGGGGTAGCTAATACACATTCTTCGGTGATAATTTTTAATGACCTCTTTTAAGATGGCTATATTATGCCAAAGCAAGCTGAATCTGTTGTGGGGAAAAAAACAAGGACCATGACTTGGCAGCACTGTTGAATATAAATTTCTGTGTGGAGTCCCAATAATCCGTCCATGTACAGAGCCCTATATGTATGCATATTATACCAATAACAAACATTCATTTCATTACAATTGTTTAGTAAGAAATTATATGTCAATGAGGTAGGTTGTAATTTTTTAGGTTGCTCATGTGTTTGTGATTTGAAGTAAACTGCCTTGATGAACTACGACATGATGAAAATTTCAATTAGGCTTTACAGATTATGCAGTAAAATTGCATCACTAGTCTTTATTTGTGCTTGAGCATAATTAGGAAAATGTCAAAAATCAAATTTTTCTTATGGCAAAGCTGCAAAATATCATGCTAAGGAATAGTCAGCTGTATGATTCTAAGCTTTTTAGAACTTTTTTCTTGACGTCTTTCAGTTTCTGAGACATGTATAAATGTGCATAGAGCTGTATTGTTAAAAACTCAACACATAAGGGGTGTTTTTCACTTTTCTGTCTTACATAAATGTGTGTAATAATTGCAGTGTAAGTATATCATATATGTGATGCCACTTGCTGTCCCCGGCCACTGAATGCATGTGTAATGGTGAAGAGTTTGTAATGATACCATGTAAAGCTATAAATACCCAGAGTAGAGTTCAAATATTCAAAGCAAAATGCATGTTTGTACACCTAGGTTTGGCCTAAAGAAAATTTTTGTTTGTTTCTTCCATTCTTTCATCACATCATAATTGAATCATCAATCATGGCCTGTGGCTTGAATTCATGTTGTCTGTCGCAAGAAATTTCGTATTATAAGTTCTTTTAGTCATATATGATTGTGGAAAGTTCCTGTTAAATAGATAACATATAGATCTTTTGTTAAAACATTAGTAATAGCCTAATAGTCTTATTATCCCCCTTAGACCGGGGGCAGACTGCCTTGTCTGGCAGACGAATAGGTCAAATTCATCGGCCCGATAATATTTTTGTCGTGATGATAGGCCTAGATCTATATATACGGCCTACAGCAGAGACAACACATTTGTATATCTCTAGGCCTAGATGTGGATCTTGAATCTAGGTTCTATCTATTGTTTTGAAAAGGAAGGATGGCCTTGTCTGTATCTTCTGCTAGATCTAGGCCTAGATCTCGATCTAGAAATCGACTTCTCTAGATTCTAGCTACCAAGGGAGTGAGTGTCTAGGCCTAGGCTCACGCCTAGAACTAGATCTAGATATGTAGATTTCTAGATCTAGAATCTAGGTTTCTTTTTTTTTTTCAAGCAATTTGGTGTATATCCGCATGAAAATGTTTGGTTTGAGAACAAAACCGGTCACATTATGATATAAATATCATAAAAGTACTCACCAGACAATGCTTTTGCAGTAAAATGCTCAGGAATTTGCAGGTTCGCTTGGTCGTGCGAAGAAACAACTAGGCCTATCATCACGACGAAAATATTATCGGGCCGATGAATTTGACCTCTTGGTCTACCAGACTAGGCAGTCTGCCCCCGGCCTTACATTGTGATCCTCTCTGTGATCTTCAAAAAGTTCGCTTATATACTCTTCCACATCTATTTAACATTTTCTCTTTCTCCATTATGATGTCACCGTTCCCTGACTTTCCATCTTTTTATGTTCTTTATAATGTAATGCTTCTTTGAGTTTACTTTCTCAGCAGCTTCATTTTTAGTATTGATTAAGTGTTTTGCGGGATTCAGCATGTAATCATCCTAGGTCAAGCACAGACAAACGGGGTTAAGACAATACGTACATATAAAATCATATGTATGTATAGGCATATATATACATACATATGATATATAAAATACGCAACTGACAAATTTCTTTGCATTGAAAGTAATCAATATCGCACATTAAATGTAACTGTACATTGGAATGTGAGCCGGATTGGCTAAGTGGTTAGAGCACTTTCCTTTCACCTCGGGAACTGGGGTACGAATCCATTGCAGTACAATTTATCGCTCTCTAGTCCATGCGCTCTTCGGTCTACCCAGCTGTAAATGGGTACCTGATCTTCTTCAGGATCGGGGACGGTAAAGACAGCAAGGGAGAGGTCTGGGCACCGCTCTCAATAATATTCTGGCCCAAGAACAATGAAGGCTCGAACACTTCATTCCTCTACGACAGAAAGGTTATGCGACTACCTTTACCTTTTACATAGGACTAGCAAGTTATTAAAATAAAATAGACTTTCACATCGTCAACGTCTACAACCATCTTAGTAAAGGCGAAGGATTAGTTCTGTAAAGCATAATGAAACCGCGTGTTAATATAAATGGCTACGAATTAAAAACTTTCTTAGATCAATAATTGTCCTGCCGATATTCACTATTAATTGGAAGTTCTTAGAGACCACACATCAGGAGGATTACCTCTCATTTGATTTCTTTCCAATCAGTCAAAAATTTCATGAGATATTTCAAGGTGCGGCCACGACATCATTACACTGCGGACAAGTCCATAAGTGCTCCGTTCCCCGCTCCAAACCACCCGCAGGGTAGAATTGCTGACTGTTTCTGTCTTCCCCTGGTTGTTGATCCTTCTCTTCCTTCCACTCACTGATGCCTTCATTCCATCTCCACCCATCACACCCATCTCTTGCATTCTGTCAATGGCATAGTACCCGTATGAATCCTTGTCTTCCTCATCCTTCAGCTATCTGGAGAGCCTATCCAAAACCTTAACTATATCAGGCAAAATGATGTCGTCCACTGTCGCGTCATCAGACAATCTGCTCAGCTTCATTTTCTCTCGGATTATTACAAGCCACTCACTCCTTAGTCTGCCTCTCTCTATTCTTCGCAGCGTACTCTGTGAATCCGCCAGGAGCACTATGTGTGTAGTCCTTGGTCGAGTGGTGCATAACCATTCCAGAGCCCTTGTTATCGCCACTATCTATCACTATTAGGATTTGAGTTTTCACAGATGAGAGACTGTATTTCTTGATCTGTGACTATCTCAGCCACCTCCCTCTGTTCCCGACCTATTGTGATAATCACATTTGTCAGACGACGGCTTTCCAGCCCAAGCTCAATCCATTCCTTCCCTGTCTTTAGATCCTTCAGTTCACACACTTGCTAAGCGAATCCTCTGCTTCCGCCATCCATGATTCCCCTCTTTTCAAGCGTCCTCCTTTATCCACTTTAATAGCTGAGTGTAACGGGTGCGTCATATCCTCTGTCACAGCAAGGTACATCTTGGCTTGCGCACTACTGCGTCTTATCCTCACACTTTACATATCCAGCAGGTACTTCATGCATACTGCATTAGTATCTTTGATGCATCCCAGTACCGCTCTTATCGTTTTAAAGCCGGTCGAGTCTTTGGATCTGAATATTTGACAGGGTTAGACACCCCAAGCCGAAGTCGATCACAGACAGCACCACAAGTCTCATCATTAGAAATAGCACATGCTGTGCAACTCTTACGGTAGCCATTCTCTTGACCGCACGGACCCCCTCTTTGCCTTCACCACCACATTGTCTAAATGTTGCTTGTAGGACAATGTTCTGTGAAATGTGACGCCGAGGTACGTGAGCTCATGCTGTCCGTCTATCACCTAAAAGTCAAACGTTATTGGTGGAGTTGGATTCTGAACTATTTTGTTGTTCAGGGAGCACCACAAAACCCAGGGTTTCAGTGGGTTGATGACTGCACCATACTCCTCACACCAATCTGCAATTGTATCCAGTTTTGTCTGCAGCATTTTTATGGTGTCCAGTGTGTCAAGTCCCTGTTCGTGCACAGTCACATCATCCGCAAAAGTGAGGACTTTTGCTGATTCGTATGTGCTTGCTAACTTGGCAGTGTATATGTTGAAGAGCACTGGAGACAAAGAATGTCTGACACCCATTTACAAAATCGGAGTGCCACCTTTCTCACCATTTGGGCCTCTGTAATCCAGCTCATGATCCATGGGTCTATGCCCATGTACATGAGTGTATCCATAAACTTGTCATAGTCCATGCGATTATAAGAGTCATCGAGGTCAATGGCTGCTATGTCGGTCTCTTTCTTACCCTGGAAGTCCTTGAAGGTATTATGTGCCGATGTGGCTGTGTTGACGCGGGTGTCTCTACCGGGTCTGTAGCTCCCAAGCCCATCAGAAAGTTTGTTATTGTCCTTGCTGACAGTGTTTTGCATTGAAATGATTCTATAGCCACTCAGCTTTTTATGGTCGTTCCCAGGCTTGTGCAGAGGCACAGGGTAGGCATGCAGCTCATCCTCAGGGATTTTTCATCCTTCTAGGCTCTTGAAGGCTTCTACCAATTCTTTAAGGTCTTTCTATGAGGTCTCCTTCCAATGCCTGCAACTCACCCCATCTGGGCCTGCAGCACTATCCGTTGTCTTACTTAGCATATTTCTGATCTCTTCCTTGGTCACCATGTTTCTGGCAGACAGTGTCTGGGACGACGCTTGCCACAAAGTCCCCTGTATCCTTCCTCTGAGCAACATTGTCCTGTTGGGTTTGGCTGATATATCTCTCATGAAAGCCCATCCTCTGTCGTGGTCACACTGGAACTGGTTTCCTTCATCATCAACAATTGTTACAGTGATGCTTCTACCCTGCGCCTTGTTCATTGTTTTATGCAGCATCCAGAACTTGTGAAGCGCCTCATCAGATGATACATCCAACACAAAAGCCTCCCATTTTTTCTGTTTTGCCTCTTCAGCCCGTTTCATGAAGTTGTTTGTTGTTTTCTTCATTTCCTGTCATGGCTCTACTTTTACTGTCTCACTAAGGCGGGGGTGCCTTCTGCCACCTCTTGGTTGATGTCCTCTTGCTCAGCCACTGTTTCTTAAGTTCGTCACTTCAAATGTGAGGGCTGTATGAAGCTGGCTCTCTCGATTCTGGGGTCCAGGCCTTCTTCATTATTCCGTAGATGACAGGCACGCTGGAAGGTTTGTGGTCAAAAGGCTTCTTGATCGTTTCTTGTTGGGGCTCTATATTTCACCAGAGAGAGATTTACGTTGGAGAGGCATGCTCTCCGTCCCTCTGTGCATCTGAGTCATCTCAGTGACATTGGGGTTGTGGAAGGTCCCCTCCTCCAGAGCCTGGTCCAATGCCTTTTCCTGTGAGTTCTCAGTACCGTTCCCCCACGTTTCACTCCTTACATCTCCAATGATGACCACCGGCCTATCTAACTTTTCAAGCTCCTCCAAGAATTCCAATTAAGTTGCCGTAGCAGCGCTGTCATTTCCAACGTACAGGTTGACAAAAACCACTTCTTGGCCTCCACCACTACCTCCACAATCTGCACCTCTCTATCCTCTCTGTCGTAATTTGACTCATCTAGCAATCGATCCTCGACACCCTTTCTCACCAACAAGGTCTGGCCATTACGGGTCTGCCTGACTGGGTTGTTGCAGTTGCCGTTTCCTGGAGCTGAAAACTTCTCAGCGTTCGTCTCCAGAAGACAAAGAATGTCGAGGTTAAGAACAAAGCGATCCGGTATCCTTCCTCACTGTTTGACGCTGCCGCAGTTCCACTAGCCGACGAGGAGATTTTCTTTCTGAACCTGTCTGTCTTGCTCTCTTTCTTTCTTGCTCCTCTTCTCTGTTTCGTAAGTCCTCTTCTCCCTTTCTTTCTCTTGTCAGCAGTTTCCTCTACAAAAATCCCTGTACAAAGTGTTGCGATTGGAACACGATCTCCGTTGCTCTCGGACTGTTCCCCTTTAAAAACGTGTTTGTTTTCCATATCGGTGTTAATCGGGAAATCCAATGTCACCGTTGCAGAGCCCTATGCCGGAGAAAGGGTAGAGGATGTCCAAAAGGAGTCCATAAGCCTAGCGCCGCCCCTCTCGCATACTAATCCGTCCACGTTCGCAACAGTGTATGCCAATGCCATTCAGGTTCTTCTTCTTCTTCTTCTTCTTCTTCTTCTTCTTCTTTTTCTTCTTCTTCTTCTTCTTCTTCTTCTTCTTCTTCTT
>JAUEKS010150676.1:0-14323 GCA_031762815.1 Tylodina fungina
GCCCACACGACCAACTTTCAAAATCTGCCCCCGTGGAGATTCAAACCCGGGTCGTCCGCATCTGAAGCCAAATGGTTGACCACTCGACCACAGGGCGGCCCTATGTAACTGTAAATGACTGTTTTGGACTCTGTCCAAGGTTGGGGGCGGTGAGATCGGCACCATCCTCTATACATGTATTTTTGTGCTGGCTTGTGTGAAATGAAAACCCACCTTCACTGCCCTATGAGTGGATGATCATGGAGGAACTGTATCTTTACATTTGACTGTTGGACAATCTTTTGGGGACATTTTTCCTTACATGCTTCTCAATATTAAGGTACTTCTAAAGGAAATCCCATATTAGTTAACTTTTTTGAACATCTGCAAATGTCTTAGAAGTTGAATTTAAAGCTTTTAAAGCTTTTTTGGAATTACATGCGGATGGTACGATAGTTTCCTATAAATGTTGTCACTTTGATGTGTCCCCCTCCCTACCTAGCGGTAAATGACTGTAGCCGACCCTGTTCGAGACTGGGTCAGTCAAGGTGGTGAAGGGCGGGAAACGGCCACCACCCTCATTATATGCCGGGTTATGTGAAATGAAAACGTCATTGCTGTAGGAGTTAAAGATTAACTCTTTCAGTACTCCTGTCCCACAATAAAATGCTCTATTTTTAACTACTCCCCGGAGGAAATGCTAAATTTTGACACCTGATATGCAATAATGTTAAAAAAGACTATACAGACGAAGGAAATACCATAAAACTGTACATTTTCTGAAAGAGAATTGAATAAAGAACATTTTGACAACTGAATATCTAGAGGACCAGCACCTTGAAAATCAGGAATGGGGTTAGGCCTTTGTGCTGCCTCCCTGGTCCAGCCTTCACCTGATAACAAACCTACATTTCGTTATCTAGCTAGAAGATCCGGTTCCTTCACTTTCATCACTCTCTGCATCGATTGAGGTAGATGAATCGAGTGAATTTTCACTGTCCTGGAGCAAAAAGGCCCAACTCATACTAGATCTAGATCTAGATCTATAGTGTTCAAAGTTTGTTACCACCGGTAAAACTCTCAGTACAACTTTCATGCGATCTCTATTGAGCAGAAGTCATCGATTTAGTAAAGGGAAACAACCCATGAAATGCCTTGATAAGCAGTTAGAACGCTCCCAATCGTATTCGCCCTTTTCTACTAGGTTTTTTATTAATACTCTATATATTGGCTGAAATAGCGTTCAAGGTTATTGAAAGAGTTAAGGGGCTACTATAATATCTTCACCTTTTACTGTTTGACTTTCTTGTAGGGGACAGTTTTCCTCCTATGCAACTCAAAACAAGGAAGTTCAAAAGAACACCTGAAATTAGTTTTCTTTTCTTTTATTATTTTTAACATCCTCAAATGTCTTAGAAGTTGAATCTAAAGCTTTTTATTTTGGAATTACGTATATCATACTAGTTTTCCGTTGCAGGTGTGAGGAAGCTGTGAACATCTATCTCCACGATCCGGATCCTGAATGTGTTCTGAACATTGGCCATGATCTAAGGAAAATACAGAAGTGTTTTCGGATTCTTAAGGTAATCTAGGCATTCCTGCACACTTAGTAATGACCAAAAGGCAATCTCCTGAGCAGTACTCAATTATTAATGTCAAAAAGTAATCTAAGCATGGCTTCTTATTTAATATTAATAATGTCTTGTAAACTCCTAATATATTATGGCATGCCAGTCCAGCTGGTGCACAGTTGGACGTTCCTACCTGACCTGCATGTAGAATCACCATGTTATTTCATTTTGTTAAAAAAACTTCACAAACTCCCGGCCAGGAACCTGAGTATTTCAGCTGAAAGTATTTAGTTCTTGCATTTCTTTTGCAAATCACACGAATAAGCAGATCAGCAATTAGTATTATGATGAGGCAGCGATTCTAAGCGTGTAATGAGGGAGCGAGCAAGTCAGCTTCATTTATAGTGGGAGAAAAGAGATGATTTTGACTCTAGCTGAAGCTCAACAAACTGAGACTTCAATGACATGTAAAGGAAATGCTGGGACTTTAAGATGATGTCAATATAAGCAGATACTCCAATTGAATAATATCGATATAAGTGGATTTCACTGTGTTTGTATGAACATTTTGTTTTTTAAATTATTAAAACATCCCGAAGTGACATAAGCTACCAAACTGTACTCAGTGATTATTATGGACTTAACCCTTAACCTGCTAACCTCACCAAAAGGCGAGCTTCCGGTATGCATTCCGAACGCTGAGCTTGCCAATAGCAGAGCTGCCAACCTTACGCCAAAAAGGCGTAATTTTACACTTTTATTGCTCCAATTACGCTTTTACAGCTTTTTCTTTCATATTACGCTTTGTTGATGTCGTGTCAGTGATCTAAGCTTTTCTTTATGAACGACCGGCTCCCCTGTTCCCACTCTCTCTCTGTGTCTCGTAAGCCCGTAGCATAACGCCGGCTGCTGAACACGGGTTTTACCTAGCTAGCCAAGTGTGTCCTCAGTGGGGCGTACTACGATCACTGTGTGACTATGATAGGCTGATTGGCTTTACCTGTGTTTGATTCTTTAGCCTAGCTAGCCTACACATTACACTTAAATCCTGCTTACTGATTGGTCCACCAATCAGAGAGCAGAAGACGATAATAATAGTATTATTACACCAATCAGAGAGCAAGAAAAAGGACGTTACACTAGTGGAAACTTTCTACTAGGCCTAGCCTACAGTCACTTATGGTTGAGTCCATTCAAAAGGGGGTGTACGGCATTGTTTTTTTTCCTGCCTACCGCAGTTGATAGTACAGTGTGTATACGAGCGAAACCATTATGCTTGATGTCAATACATGTCAATATTCACCCGTATCATAGAATGGAATAGTCTTCAATGAATGGAATGAACATCCCCGTCTGTTGAGAAGAGTTCATTTGATTTTAAAATCGTAGAGGTGTAAATAATATGTATATTATCCTTACATTGTATTCGGTGTTGACCTCTCAAGCAGAAAAAAAATGTTAAAAAGATCCCGTTTACCCTTACTAGGAATGATCTGGGCTTTGTTCCGAAGGCATTTGTTTAGATCTACCGAGGGGTATGCTGGTCAGTGGAAGTCCCAAGGGTTGCCTCGCCGGCCAGATGCAGTGTAAGCCTCGCAGTAGCTTGTGCCTAAAATAGCATGATGAGGTTCTTCCTGCTGGAAACCTTAAATAAAAGCTAGCATTTGATTGGCTGTTGAGAAGGTGACCGTCGAATCAGTGTGCTTCAGGCTAGCCCTAGGCTATCCCCTTCTCTCGAACAAAGGGTTTCGTTTTTTTCAAATCCGAAGGTGCTCAGGCTAACAAAGGCTCGAGTTAGGCCTTTTCTTACCTAGGGTAGCCTACTCACATTTCTGAATCATTGATTGTACTGTTCACTTCGTTGACTCATTCCGTTCATTCAGCCGACGTGAAAGCTTGTTCTGTGTAACGTTTATCTAGATCTAGGTCTAGATCTAGTGGAAAGAAAATGGAGCCTCCAGCAAAAAAGCAGAAAGTAAAGCAATGCCAGACGTGGAAGGAGGAATATTCTTTTAAGTTCAAAGGAATAATTCGATCGGAAAAAGGGTTTGGGTTTTGCTTTTTGTTAACTGTGTCGATGCCATTTTGGCATCAACGTGAGTGATGCTTTCGACATAAAGAAACATTGTTCCACAAATAAACTCGTGAGTGCTGAGAAAGCTCCTTCATCGTCATCATCTTCCAGCATGTCAGTCTTTTTAAAACCAAAACCAGGTGAGGATTTCAGTGTGATAAGGGCAGAGGTGGCCTTTACAAAGTTCCTAGTGGAAAGAAATCTACCAATAGCTGTTGCAGATGATTGTGGTGAATTAATGGGAACCATGTTTCCTAATTGCGAGGAGGCAAAGAAGTATCATTGTACTAGGACTAAAACAACTGCTATCATTCACGAACTCTCTAAATATGAGAAGGAAGCTACTCTGAATAACTTAAGCAAGTGTAGTGTGTTTTCTCTAAGCATGGATGGAGGAAACGATACAAAGCAGAAGTTGTTTCCTGTCATCGTGCATTATGCAGATTATGAGAAAGAAAAAAATGATGACTGAGGTATTATCCGTACGCCGTGGATAGATTACCCTCAATTTCGGCCTCAGGTAAGGACATTTTCTGTCATCTGGAAAACACCTTGGAAGATTCGGGATTGTCGTTTGACACATGTATTAGTTTCAGTTGTGATAGGGCTTCGGTTATGGTTGGAGAGAAATCTGGTGTTTCTGCTTTCATTCATGAGCAAAATAAAGAGATTAGCAGTCATCAGATGCAGATATGATTGATTGAGAGAGAATTGGCAGTTATTGGTTTCGGATGACCCAAGTCAAAAGTCAACTGAATGAGCGGAAATTCAGTTTGATTGGCAACTACATACTAGGGATTCTTAGTATGTTTCATTCTAATGCTGAATGTGAAAGGCTGTTCAGCTTAGTGAGGAGAAACAGGCATGATTTTAGGCACGGCATGTCAAACAGGCTAATTGAATCTGTCACCATCTGCAAAACAAAATGGGCTTCTAAATCTTTCAAGGATCCTGTGTCCAAGGATCTGTTGTGAAGAGCCAAGTCAGCTACTGCTGCTTCCTTGGCAAAACCTTAACGCATTCCCACCTAAGCAGTGGTGGATTTGGAACTGTTTTAGGCTCTTTTTCGCACATCGCGTACCTACTCATTACGTCTGACCTTCCCCACCCTTCTTGAATCCTGATAGATCTAAGGTACACCCCTCTACCCGAAAACCCCGCCCCAAATCACTCCTGTTCGTTCCCACCGCGATTTCATGGCATAACATTATAATTCATTGTTGCAACTGTTCCCGCATTGATCGCCTGTGACCACCTGTTTAGCGGTTGGTCGGCTTCAAATGCGCCTTGTCTTCAGCTACCAGTACTTGGCTCTCTCGCAATACCCCAAAAACACATGGCCCCTGTTGTGTCATACACAGGAGCGGCAGGCAGAGGTCTGCTGCTTACAAAGCTTATCTCGCCACCCGACCTCCTCTTCGACCCCTCCCCAGGTCTATGCAGCAGCAAGTCAGCAAGTCTCTCACACTACCTTGTTACCCACGTAGTAAAGAGGTGTGAAGAGCGGTGGCACCCAGCCCAGAGAGCTAATCTCCACACTGTCTAAAGGTGTAGTGCAATGCAATGTAACCACTAGACCAGGGGCTGGGTCTTGAACTTCTCCCAGCTCTGTGATTCGCCCTCTGATCACAAGGGGTGCATCTGTACCCGTTTTAGAAAAGTGCACCTTTTTTGTATCGGGTGATAACGAGCGATCTAGGTGGGAATGAGTTAATAACCCGTGCTATCTACTCTGGTGCCAACATCGCGTAAGTAAGTGTTAGTCTAGAGTGGTTGGACCATTCAGAAGTCCTCCCCTAGATCTAGATCTAGATCTAGATCTAGATCTAGATCTAGATCGATCTAGATCGATCTAATATCTAGATTAGAATCTATATATCTACATCTCAAAGTGTATAGATCTACTCACTGTTGCATGTTCGATCTAGCGCTCGTTATATGAAGGCAGTATGAAATAGGCCTAGATCGTCTAGGCTATTAGATGCAGATCTTGTAGGCCTAGTAGTAATAGTAGGCCCTAGGTCTAGAATCTCTGTAAAGTGCGCGTTCGTCGTCTGCTGCAGACTAGCAATCTAAACAATATCACGTGACAATTGGAATCCGTCAGTGATAACTCGGAGCTCATTTGTTTTAAGAAACTTAGGCCTACTTTTGCCCATAGGCTACATCTACATGTATGATTGAGTAGGCTTATCCAGCATTTCCTAGATAAAGTATAGAATCTCGATCTAGAACTAGATTCTAGATCTAGAATCTAGATTCTAGATCGAGATCAAGATCCAGAAACTAAAAAATAGATGTGAAAAAGTTCTTTTTACTAGATCTAGATCTAGATCTATGGAATAGTTCGCTGCGGATTGCATACAAATCAACATAACGTTTTACAATATTTGCTACTGGCTAGATTTAGAGCTCTAAAAATGAGCGAAGGGACGGGGAATAGATAGTGGTAATAGGGAGTGGGGGTGGAGGGGAAAGGTCAATCCATGCAAGTGACGGAGCGATGTCTCATGGCAATTGCCACTTCGCGCACATAGCTTCTAGATCTATTAATCTAGTGGTAACGTGAAAGAAGTTTGGTTTTCACGGGCGTTGTCTTTTGCCGACGAGATGCGTCGTTCAATCTCGTTTGTTTTGAAAATAGATTACTTCAGGTTTCCTTCTCAACTCAATGGGCGATATCGTTGTCCCCCATTGATCAATTCGCAGGATATCATTGATCTTGATCTGGGCGTCAAAATAATACTACTTCAGCAGATTTCAAAATTATTGTAATTAAGCTTGCCCAAAGACACTACTATCTTTGACTTGCCGAAACTTTGAAGGCCTAACTTAAAATTTTGCATTTTCGATTCTAAAAAAAAAAAGTTTTTAGGCGTGCGTAGGTTACAGCTGCTGTGAACTCCCCATGGTTACTTTTGAAAACCAGTGTCAACAATGTCTCACAACAATAAACAAAAACAAATCGATGTCCTTCCTCAAGGATCTTGGTCGACGCTTCTGCCGTCGTAGGGCCCACAGGCGACCACCACGAACTCGCCTACTAGTATTGCCGTGTGTGGAAACAGCCTTTGCCTCGTAGCAAGCATAATGTGAAGATTATTTACCTACATGCTTCTTTTTATTTTGCCACATGTTTATGATTTTTTATATACATGTATCTCTTTTTTTTCGATGTGACTGCTCATTTACTGAAGGTGATTTGTTTTATATTATGTAAAAACAAAACCCTGGCTAAAGCGCAATGAGATTCAATGCTCGTCCAGTGTCCATCGACAGCACTACCCTCCTATCTTGTTTGTTTGAAAATTGATTATTGCAACTGTCTTCTCGCTGGAACACCAATCATTTATTTTAAGAATCCAAAAAGTTCGAAATTGCGCAGTAGGCTACGCGTATAATAAAATAAGAATAGGGCCTACTACCAATATTATTATTATTATTATTATTATTATTATTATTATTATTATTATTATTATTATTATTAATAATAATAATAATAATAATAATAATAATAATAATAATAATAATAATAATAATAATAATAGTGCCTATTCCATGGAGCTATTAATAACTAACTTAGTTATTAATAGCTCCATGGCCTATCCCCACAGAGAACCGTAGCGATTTACAGGCTGAAAAGCGAGAACAATTAATGTACAAAAACATAATAACATGTAGGCCTAGGCCTACATACATGCATACATACTCGCATATATAGACCCCCTTACGTAACTATGATGCATGCGCCCAAATACCAATACATACCACGAAGTCATAAAGCAACAGAAACAAACATCAATATCCTAGCACACAATTCTTCTAATAAATAGGAAATACATAGTACCAATTTAAAATAAATTACATCTATCTGTATAACATTGCTGTTACCAAAGTTTGAATGGGGCTCCACCATCATGATATTATATCAAAGGCCTCATTCATCGTCAAGATCAAGGATATTACGATCATCCTCAGACAAAACACTGCTAGAAAGACCAAGAACGATCATCAAAATGTATAGCGAAGATCAGTTGAATGTTTTGGGCCTTTCATTTGGAATGGTTTACAAAGAAAAAATATAGAGCATGGATGTGTAATTCTTTTAAAAAGTCTTAATATTAAACACATACGGATCACGTTGAGTTATATTAGGTATATTACTATGAAATGTCCTGTCTTGTACATTGTATTGTCGTGGTGTTTTAGACATTTTGTTTCCACTATTTATAAAAGTTCACGGATCATGCTGAATTATTATACCATGAAATGCTCTGTTTAACATCGTATTGTCATTACGTTTTAGACCATTTAATTTTGTTATATTGCCAGTGTATAAGAGTAGGCCTACTTCTTCACATGGGGGCGCTGTGGCCGAGCGGATAGAGCTCTGGATTGCGGACCGAGAGGTACCGGGTTCGACGCCCACCAGCGGCACAAGTGTTGTTTTAAGCAAAAAAATATACCCCTATTGCTTCACTCAACCCAGGTGAAAATGGGTACAGCTTCGGCTGGAAAAGTATTCTGCGACAGACTAGCATCCTATCCAGAAAGTGATGGATAAAGTCTGTCACAGTCTCCTTCATGCTACTGAAACCGGGATAAACTCCAGGCTTATAAGCCGACTGACTTGAAAGGACTATTTTACTTACTTCACTGTAGGTTTGAGATATCTCATCAGGTATATTTATATATGGACTATCATATTTAGGAATCTTCATATATTACCTCATGGGTGCCTTAATGATTTGGATGGGACTGAAAATATGTGCTCGAAGTTCTACAATTAGATTTGTTTCATATCTGTCTTCACTGTACTATTTTTTTTCTACAAAAAGTCAGTATAGGATGGTGTATGTGATAATGATTTGTTTTTTCACTACCTTTAATGTACTTTGTAGTCAACATAGAAGCCAGGGAGGAAATATCTTTGAAAAAAAAAAACGCATGGCAGAACATACAAAATAGGCGTGGGTGATTGAGGATTCTTGTTTTTCATTCTGCATCCATCCAGATTCCCATTCTACAGGGTATGTCAGAATGCCTAGCGCAGGTCCCAGACGATATCTTTGATTCAATTACTGCAGAAGACTTTACTAATGCCACAACCCAGATCAAAGGCTCTTTTGTACGGTGCCATCTTGTGAGTTCAGGCCGACAGCCACTCTCCATACTTAACTACATGATCGATGCCTACTTCAATGCTGACTACTGGTAGGTATCTGAGTTAAGTGCTAAGTTAGTAGATAACTCACTGGCGACATTTCACGTAAATGGACGTGATGGCCGGAAACTCTCTGTTGACCGATCACGACCACGATCGGGATGACTAAGGAATTGTTTTATAGAGAAACCTATCATGACGAGGGACGTGAAAAGCTCTCAGCGTCTGCAGTCACCATTCGTTTCATTTCATGTGCGATTTCGTGGGTATCGGCCGGTAACTTTTTATTTCATGACGGATCAAAGGAAATCACGAGCACTCGATCTGTGGGATGCTTTCTAGATCTAGTATGGAATTGGGGCAATTGGTAGTCAGTATTGACTTTTCTTGTATTTCTGGATATGCCCTTGCACTCCGCCATGCACACAAATGAAGGAATAATTTATTTGTCGTATAAATATTTGTTGTATTTTTCCTTTTTTTGAATTTTTATTGATAACATCCCATAATTTGACAATTTTTGAGAAAGTCAAAAAACTATTCAAGATAAAACATTCAAATCTGTTTTATTACAATGTATAGAATTGGAATTTAATTATGTGTAAGTTTTAGAACCATTGAGTAATTAGAAGTTAAGATATGATTTTTTTTAAAACACCAAAAAACCCAGGTCTTTAGCATCTGTTGGCCTCTTAGAAGAAGCTTCTGAACTGTGCAACACTTAGACCTTATAACATGATTGGATAATGTCATATTGTGGATGAAAACATATGCTTTTTGAGGGCAATCGATAGCTACAATGGCAAAGATGTTAATGACAAATTAGGATATATTTGTGTGATACTTAACAATATTAAAAACTATAAGGATTCCAATTTCAGTTGTCAATGTTTCTTAGAAAATCTTATGAAAAGGCACTTTTCACAGTACAAACTGTAATACGTGCTCTGGTTCTATCAATTGATCTTGCAGGGACTCGAAAGTGGGCATGTGGCTTCTAATGCATTTCTTAACAGCATTCTGTAAGAATGAAAGCGAGTCATCTGAACTTGGAATTCGTCAAAGATGGTTCGTTGAATTACTCGGACACACTCACAGTGTTATAACTGGAGCAATGCCTTTGTCCGAGACAGCACCACCGATGGGTCAGGTATATTCTGCTTTTCACACATCCACATGTGTGCATCTCATTGTATTCATCCTCTAGCACATACCTTATACACACATTACCTACATATGAAGGCTAGGCTTGGTTTTGGTTTTATCTTGTGATAATCCCATTGCATGGACTGAAAAACAATTGAATGTATTTTAAATGTATAAAAGCATTTTTGTATTGTTCAAGAAAGCATTTAATTCATTTCTTTTTTTCTAAACTTATACCTATTTTATAGTATAGTATATTTATATTTATATTTTATTTATAAATACTGATCTAGAAATCAAAGAAGAGACAAAGGGATAGATGTAAGAGATTAAAATAATGAAGAAACATAAGGTTTACAGAACCATTCCTAAAAAGAGAGTAAACAAGTGGATGCAACATAGATAAAATAATTGTGGCATTGATCCTAGATTTGGCAGTTGTGTTGATTGATATCTAATAAATTTAATAGGAGGTTATATACTAGACCTACAAATGTAGATCAATAGATTAATGGATAAGCAACAGGACAAATAGAGACGTCAATGATTAGTGACTGAAACTTATTGAATAAAGAATTGAAACATTACCATATTAGGGAAAAGAAATGACTAACATGATATTGATCTGTGTGGTGCGGACCGACAACAATGAATAGCATCGCTTTGTGTACGATTGTAACCGCAAAACATATTGAAGCAACCGCAATGAATGGAGACAAATGCTTCCTG
This sequence comes from Tylodina fungina, assembly GCA_031762815.1. Lineage (NCBI taxonomy): Eukaryota > Metazoa > Mollusca > Gastropoda > Umbraculida > Tylodinidae > Tylodina > Tylodina fungina. Next base: position 10,664 of record JAUEKS010150676.1, read on the forward strand.
CTTTAAAGGTCTCCTTAAGGTTATGAATGATCTAACAATGATTTGTTTCCTTCATTCATATTGTTCTTGTCTTATCACTTCTCATGTAAGTAGCCTTGTAAGTTTCCACTGCTCTTTTCACTTTGCCCACCATAAGCAGTACATATCAAACGTTGTCACTGTTGGCCATTGTGTTCATGAGTTTTCACCTGCTCTAGGTCTTATAATGTGAAAAAAAAATTGTAATTTGCTTTTGACTTCCTTTTAATTGGGTTGGGTTATTTTACAAATGTGGATGCTACCGCACACATTTTCTTGCCTAGATGATTCTTAATACTGAGCCTCCCTTTTTCAATCAGGTTATCAGTGTCATTATCAACATTGTGACCTGCGCGGTCATGACCGTCACTTACCCTGCATTTGACGGCCTTGACCTGCTGAGTGTAAGCCCAAAAGTGTTCTGTAGCAACCAAGAGTCAATTGCCTCGGAACTACAGTCATCTTCCTCCCAGGGAGGGACCACATCGTTGACAGAGACATACACAGATGTTAGGCATCTTTTACCCGTTGTCATCCAAGTGCTCACTCACAAATCTTGGAGCCATATTATATCAAAGGTTGGATTGATTTTTTTGTTTTGTTTTGTTTTTGTAAATTTTCAGTGAATATATAAATTGCATTGCTAAATACTGCTAAAAGTAGAACATGAATTACTGAGAATTGTCATAAAAGAGAAATTATGCTGCTTGCTAATGTTAAGTGATTGTTAACAATGAACAAATGTATAGATTCAGACAATGAAAGCTTTCGTTGTGTAACAGCAGTTATCAGGGTTATAGTGGTCATGATAACGATGGGGGGCGTGAATGTGATAATGGAGGGTGCATGGTGTATACAATAATAGGATTGTATTCAAAGCCGTGAGTTCATTATCTCCTTCTATTTCTCAGGTTATTGACTGGATGATCACTGTCCTGCAGCACCTAGATACTTCCCACCCTGACAGATTGGCCATATATGGTGGGTAGGAGAAGGGGAAGAATATGGAGGAAATATTATTTATGGTCAATAGTTGACACCTACTTACACACATTAGACATTGTTGTTTGAGTATTTAATAATATATGCCTAAATGATACATGTTGTGGTGATCTTACAGCTGAAATATTCTCTTGGAGAAGTCAGACAGAGAAGATTCCATGGTTTTATCTAAGAGTTGTGCTCTTGCATTACTATTTCTATAGGTAGATCTAGAAGGCTCTGAGTCTGAGGGTTAGTGTCAAGAAAGTAGTTGTTTGGAGCATAATACTGCACTATCTTCGCATCATCACATTACTTATTATACTTTGGTATTCTTATTTAACACAGTACTCATGCAATCACTATTTGTCATTTCATTCATACACACATATCTTTTACTGAAAATATAGTAGAGAATTTACTTCATGAATAATATTTCAAAAGTCGTGGCTGTCAAAGTTGTGAGAGAAAATGTCTTGAGATCGATAGGAAAATCATTTCCCTTATTAAGAGTGTTTGTGTTTGCTTTTCTCTGACCCCCCTTATTAAGAGTGTTTGTGTTTGTTTTTCTCTGACCCCAGTCATTTCTTCATAAGACCAATCTGCATTTCTGTGTTATTTTTATTGGAACAAAATTCTCAACATTATTGTATGCAATAGTTCAAAGCTTTCTTTATTTTTTCAATGCCCCTTTACTGATCAGTGCATAGTCATGCTCACTGTTTATTTAAAAGTTCTTTCAATTTTTTAAACCCCATTGTTGAGAAAGCGTGTGATCACTTGTTTGTATTGACTCAATAGACCCGAACTTCTCTATTTTTCTTACCTAGATATACTTGAAGTTCTTTTACACTCTTACATATATATTATTGAGAGAACTCTGAAGAGTACATATTTGTTTCAACTGCTAGTTTAAATTTTAACATTAAGATTGAAAAGTTGCATTTCACCATGATTTAAAACATTATTGTTATAATTATGAAAATAACATTTTTCAGAGGCTTTGATGATGCTAAGGTCATCGGCAGAATTCAAACAAGCTTCACTGTGGACCAAAGTTATGATGATTTCTGTTTAATCTCTTAGCCCAGCTATGTGATAACTGCATACTGTTGTATCTTAGTCGCTTTTATGATATTTAATTTTTATTATGAAACTCTATTGGAAGTAGAAGGACGTGGTAATATTCAAAATAGTTGGCCTAATCATTATTTTGAATACCAGGTCCTTCAAGCCATGCTACATTTTTTGAAAGATAAAATTCCTTTGCATAAATGAGCAGCTCTTAGCAATGCTAGAAAATTTACATTGATGAGAATGAATAATTTCTTTTTGAAAATTTAAAGCAAAATCGAGAAAGCATTGCTAAGAGATAAGAGGTAAAAAGTAGGTCTTTTGCAGCCACTGGACCAATATCATACACCAATGAGAGAAGTATGGTGCGGCACTCCGCAAATTCCCGAAATTTTCATTATTTTCAAGATGTCAGTTCTTAGGAAGATGCAAGAGAGCAGAATAAGTAAGAATCATGACCTGTACTGTGGTTTTGTAGGACTGGCAAAGGCATTTTGATAGGGTTCCAGGAACAGTGTTCTATGCCATAGCAAGGGAGAAGGCTTGGGTCCCTCAGTCCACCTGAAGACTACTGGCCTATAGTAGATATGCATCATACACAGGAGTGGTGAGCTGTGGCCGCCAGCCTGCAGAGCTTATTTTAATACTGGCCAAATACTAGTAGGCCTTCGTCGGTCAGATCTGACCATGGATAATACACCCTATGTCAGGATTGAGCAACAGCGTCTGTGGCTGTGGAGACCTATTCGTGAATGACAGTCTTTGTTGCACAGGTCACAGGTCACAGATGTGCGAAGTCTCTGGCCTGTTGGTGATGTCCCAAGCCTTCCTTAATGCTCCCTTGTTAGCTGCTGCATTCATGAGTTTGTCTTCCCCTGATTTAAGATGTTGCTTCAGTGTACCTCTCCATCTCACTCAAGATGGGCAAGATGTGACAACAAAGCTTCAAATAATAAGAGAATGCATATTTCCCATTGCATTGTATGGATGTTTGATTTGAGTTAAGATTTTATGTCACTTGCAACAAAAATAGGTGGTAGTTGTTCTGTGTTAGGGATATTTATGATAATAAATGCAAGTTTCTTGTAGAACTCATCTTTAGCGTCTGCTGTGGCCGACAGTGCCGGGGCATACACACTGACAAGGGTTATGGGGCCATCGGTGGTGTTGAGGCGGAGAGTCATCAGTCACTCTGATCCGTTGCTTCCCGGCTCTGCCATAATCAGCAGGCTGTTCCTCACTGTAAATCACACCCCATGCTCCCTAGGCTCTTCGAAGCTCTTCCCCTGCCAGTGAAACGTATTGTCCTTCTCCTTCAGCGTGCCGCAGTCCGCCAACCACGTTTCTTGAAGGGCAGCAATATCCATGCTGAGTCTCTTGAGCTCATCGTTTATGACAGCAGTTTTTCTAGCATTGCTTATATCCTGAAGGTTATCAGAAAGACCAGTCAACATAGTCCGGACATTCCAACGTCTCAGTTTTAGAGCTGGCCTCTTTGTTTGAGTTCTTTTGTTGCTTGTTGTGAAGATTGCAGTCTGGCAAAATATGTTGTGCAATACAACGCAACCTTTGGAAAGCTAACTCGTC
>JAUEKS010151783.1:0-11218 GCA_031762815.1 Tylodina fungina
GCTGCTGCTGCTACTACTACTACTACTACTACTACTACTACTACTACTACTACAACCACCATCACCTCTTCCACCACCACCACCACCATTACCACCACCACCAGCACCACCAGCACCACTTTCGCACTAACTCGAAGCGAGTGAAGATCGTGTACATTATGTAACATGTACTTAATGGATGTTGGATTGGATCAACTGCGTATCCTAGAGGACGTAGCATTCCCGACTGCCTCCCGGAAAACTGCACTGTCCTGTGCCATTCTACCTGCCTCACCGAGGGACGTCGACAGAGTTTCCGTTATATCTCTCGCCCACTGTCTCTTTGGTCTTTCTCTCCCTCTCCCTTGTTCGACAATACCCCCCATGCTTATTTTAGTTAAATTGTCGTGTCTCTTCACATGGTGAAAAAATCTCAACTTTTGTCTTTTCACAAATGACTCTTGCCAACTCTCTTCCACATTCAGTTCTTCTCTTATAGATTGATTTGTACGATGTTCTGTCCAGGATATTCTTAAACTTCTTCTGTAACATTTCATTTCAAACGCAGATATCAACTTTAGAACATTTCTATCTAGGGTCCATGTTTCACATCCATACGTTGCGCTTGGAAATATGCAGGCTCTAAGAATTTTCAATTTTATGTGAGAGTCTTGGCCGTTCCAGATGTTCTCCATCTTTATAATTGTATTGCATGCAGTCGCCAGTCTTCTCTTCATCTCTGTATTACTATTTCCATCGTTGGATATCATACTTCCTAAATAAAAGCATTTGTCCACATTTTCTATACTTACACCATCAACATAAGTGGCTGGAATGTTAGTTGTTGCATTTATTGTCATACGTTCTGTCTTTTTTTTGTGTTCAGATTTAAACCTTTCTTCTTGCTGTGATGGTTCACTGCTTTTATGAATTTTGAAAGACCTGTTTCCGAGCGTGACAATAATATACTGTATCATCAGCATAACTAAAATCTCCGATTCTGTGTGCATGTATGTTAACTTCATCAAATTGCTGTTCTCCACCCTCATATACATCTCTCTTGGTCGCTTCAGTGTAAATATTGAAGAGATAGGGTGAAAGAATGCATTCCGGTCTCACTCCTTTTTCTACATGAAACCATTCTGCAGTTCCACATGTTGTTCCCAACGCTGATCGTTGTCCAGTATAAAGCTCTTTAATCAAATTGATTTATTTTGTAGGAAAGGCCATTTGCTGTAATGTCCTCCAAAGTTTGTCATGAGATATGCAATCAAAGGCCTTGGAATAGTCAATGAAACACCTATACACATCCTGGTTACATTCTCTGCATTTTTGGATTATGAGTCTGAGGTTCAAGATATGATCCCTAGTACCAGAGTTTGTTTTTTTAAATCCTGCATGTTTATTACTCACTTCTTCTTCGAGCTGTGCTTCTTGCCTTTTTTAAAAATGATTTTCAGAAGAATTTTACTCGGATGTGATATCATGGATATTGTGCGATGATTTGAGCACTGTTTAAGATCTTCTTTTTTGGGAAGAGGTATAAACACAACTCTTTGCCAATCGATGGACCACTTTCCTGTACTCCAAATCTTCTTGCATAGATGGTGATACACATCGATTCCTTTCTCTCCGCTCGCTTTTATTATTCCAGCAGCTATGTTATCGCAGCCTGGTGACTTTCCATCTGTTAGTTAGTTAGTTAGTTAGTTAGTTAGTTAGTTAGTTAGTTAATTAGGTGTTTTACGGCTCCTTCGACAGCTATAGGTCATATCGGCATCGGGACACGTTTTGTTTTCAGGACTCACGTAAGATTCTGAGAGAAACTACTAGTTAGCACCTAAGAGAGACGATGCTTTGGTAATGTCTTTGCTAGTACATGTAGGCCTACATTGACTGTTCTCTTGGGTCATATTCAACAAATGAATAGAAAGAAGTAATTTTCCCATCACTTTCTCTTTTCATTTTCGATTTATCACCTGTTTTGCTTTTTCATCCACTCCAATTAGTCTCTCACTTATTTTTAAGAAGATGAGAATAGGTTGCTGACTGCCTAGGTAGCGGGCAACGGGTGATTTGCAATACTGTGTCAGAACAACAATAACAATAATAATAATAATAATAATAACAATAGCAATAATAATAATAATATATGATGGTATTGACTACCGACAGCCTGGATAGTGGCTGATAGGTGATCCACAATACTAGTTACGGTTTGGGATCAGCTAGAGTGAAATTTAAATTTCGAGATTTTAAAATTGCTGCAATATTTTAAAAGACAGATTTTAGATTGCAGTTAGCATACGTAATGGTTAGATTTACAGTTGGGGTATGATTAAGTCAAGGACATTAGGCTTTCTTCTCTCAAAGCCCAAATTCTTTTTTCAATTTTACTTCACAGATACATTTATATGTCCTTTCAAATTCACTTAATTAAATGTGTATAATAGAAAAGTCCAAATATCTTGTTCTCACTTCAAGACCAGGGAGTGCAGTAGTCCGGCAGCAGAGCGTAGACTTCTCTTTCCCAACACCTACTCCTGGAGTCTTAGTTCATGTTCCATGTTCTAGGTGTTTAATTCCCCTACAGGAACAACACTCTGATGGCTCCCCTTGACTTTATATTATACTACGATGAGTGTACTCTGTTCCCAATGTGTCAATACCCTCATTTCATTGTAAATATAGACAAGATAATCTCTGAGGACCTGAGTTTCTAAGTTTACCAACATTATTCTTTTCAAAGCTCCCCCTACCCCCACTTCCAGAATGTATGCACCTGATGCTAACTGTAATTGTCTTACATCTGAACTGTCCAATGTCTTTTCAATTTTCTTCAATTTTACTGACTGCGAATGTCACATTCGTTCTTTTACTTTAGCTTCTGTTTTAGACAGATTATAATAACTTTTTAAATTTTATTTTTCAATGCACCTTAGGATTTGAACCACTCTGTGTAACATTGTACACACACTAGGGAAAAATATAGATGAGAGGATAGAAGTTGAACAGCAGAGACCTAAGGTACACCTAAATTGACATGGAAGAAAAGCAAAGAGAAATTTTCAAGAATTTGAAGGATTTGAGTGTGGAAACTGATTATGTTCACTCATGTTCAAAAACCCGGGGCAGTTGAAATTCAAAAGAAGAGTACTGGTAAGCTTGTCCTGCTGCTCAGCCCAAATACAATTTCACAATTCTAAAGCCCTACCCATTACCTCCTCCTCCTTAGATCCCTGCCCAACCCCTGAAGTGTGCTAATCTGCTAGCGTCGGTGCTGGCCCTCAGGTCAGACAAATGGGAAAAGTAGTATGAGGAAAGGCATCCGGCCGATAAATAAAGCAACACATTGCTGAAACCTTCATGGATGAATGTGTACTGTGGTGGCCCCGGCAAGAAAGGGGAAACACTGAAAAGAGAAGAATGGTGGAAGCTGCAGGGGGTAGAAATAAATGATGTCTTAGGACATGGAATGGGGTTCAGTGATGGAGTGGTACAGAGTTCGACTATGAACCGAGGGGTACCAGGTTCGAATTCCACCAGTGACACACGTTTTATTTCCCAAAGCAACACAAATTTACTTCAGTTGCTTCAGTAAACCAAGGTGAAAAATGGGTACAGCTTTGACTAGGGAAGTTTTCTGCGATAGACTAGTATCCTATTCAGAAAATGATGGATAAAGTCTGCAAACTGAAACTGTGAGTCGACTGACTCGAGAGGACTACTACTACTTTATTCTATTTTGTTTGAAACAGGTAAAGGGTTAGCCCCTGAGCATTAGTTCAACAGCCATAAAATTGATGATCATGGAAATGACCTCACATTTCCTACTGTCTTCAGTATTATTATTATTGTTATTATTATTATTTATTATTATTAGTATTATTTATTATTTTTTTAAACTATTGTAATATTATTTTTATTTTATTATTATTATTCATTATATTATTATTTTTTATTTATTTATGCTTATTTCATTTTAATTATTTATTTTATATTTATATATTATTATTATTACTATTATTATTATTGTTATTACTATTATTAACGTGAACAAATTTGTTTACAAATTGGGCCAAAGGCTTTGCAGGTTAAAATAACATACTTAATTACAAAATCTCTATAAATGCAATTCATGCTTCTTACCTGCAAGAGGAGGCCCGAGAAATGCTCCCATTCCATTTGATAACATCAGATAGCCAAGTCCATTGCCGAGAGATTCCACTCCGATTAGATCTGTCAACACCACCACCAACAACCCCAGGATTACACCAAATGCTAGCCCCCCAATAATGAACAACACAATAAACCAAGCGATGTGGTTGAAGATGGGGAACCCCATGAAAGCAATGCCCATGACAGCACAGGCCGCTGTGTACAGAAGTTGGCGATTGACAAATTTTATGTTACCAAATATACCCCCGAAAATTCCACCAATGAAACATCCAAAGCCAATAGAGCCGCTAAGCCAAGCCGCTGTCATAGGCGTGTGGCCTTGTTCCCGCAGGAATTCAGGGGCAAATGCAATCACAATAGCAGAACCAGCATTCCACATAATGTTGCTGCAGAAATAGACGTTGAAACCATAATTGGTAAAGATGTATATATGTCGAGCTGACTTCGGAACCTCTGCCTTTCCTTCATCAGTCATGACCCTTGGGTCGCCCGCTGGCTTGAGGTCTTCATGCGTGCCAGCATTGCTTGTGATGACTAAGTGGGTAGATCCTCTGGACCCGACAGCTTGTAAGGAGGTGAGAGAAGATGTGAGAGAGAAGTTGACTCTGTTGATTACATTAGGCATGGCATGGTTTGCACTAGCCTCATTTTTATGCAGCAGCAATGCTTTGCCCTTTTCATCAGGGTCTGTCACATGGTCTCTACCTATTTCCTGCGGAAGATTTTCTGTTGAGTGCACATTTGGTCTGTAGCTTATCCTATCAATAAAATCAATGTTAGCCATATCCACTCCCAAGAAACTGTGATCAGCATCAGTTGAGTCAATCCCATTTGTAAAATTTGTTGGTACAGGCTTCTCGCCTAACTGTTCATAGTCCCGTCCTTCTAGGGCAGGGGCTTCTAAATTGCAGCTCACGGTCAAGTGTGGAGGCATTACTAGAAGAGAACAGAACACGAATAAATGAAGAGCAATCCCGGCAAGGAAGATCAGCGATCCTTTCCATGAGTAGAATTCTATGAAGAAACCCATCACGACCGGCATGATAGCACCCCCAAAGCCAGATCCACTTGTCGCAACCCCTGTCGCGAGACTGCGGTACTTGTCGTAGTACAAACCACTGAGTACATGTGATGGGATGTATGTACAACAGCTTCCAAAACCTGGGGATAAAAAGGAAGAAGGGAGGGAATCAAAAGAAAGGGTAATTAATCATGAAGTTTTATTCATCAATGCTGTCGTATGGGGATAGACCCCCAAACATGTCCCAATGTCAGCTGCAAACTTTTCATAAGAACAGAGAAATGTAACAGTATTCTGTTCCTTCTACCTAAAAATGAATGTTTCAAAACCTTGACATGTACCTCAATTGAGTATATATATTTAACTACACAGTGAATTTGAAGCTTGTATAGATTAAAATATCCACAATCAATTAATAATCCTTTTGGTTTACTAGTTTCACTCTGTTGACTGAGAGTCTTCAGGAAACAAAATGGTGACAGTTACACTTGATGGTCTACTATGATATTCTATTCTATCATATGGTCAGCCTGTTTGACCATTGTCTACATGAGCTATGCGACTAGATGGAACGCCACTTCAATGTTCAGGCACTGGGTGCAGTTAGGTCAAAAGTGGTGTGGGATGATGTAGTGTTTACAATTGGAAGTAGGTGGTGGATTTTTTGAGGCGTTTGTGACAGTCAGACCTTTAGATCCATTCATGAGATGTGTGCAATTGGACATTGAGTAAATAAATATAATTATTTCTGACAAATGGCCAGTCTACAGTCAGCACCAAACTGTCAACTACTAGGAATGTTAGGTGGTTCTAGAAATTGGTGCAAATATTCAGTCCATTGAAATGCCTTGGTGGATGTCAAAATCAACATCCTACAAAAAGAAGAGGCATTGACAGTAGTACCTTCCGGTTCCAACTTGTGAGGCTTGAAAAGTCATTCTTCATTTTAAATCATTGATTTTCTTGTCCCTTACACCCCATGCCCATCAAGGAGTGTAAGATCATGCTTATTCACACCTGATCACATTGCCAAGGACTCATCTTAAGAGATAGGGAGAGTGCGCACTCGCATGCTCAGGTCCAGCAGTCCGGAACACCCTCCCAAATGAACTTATATCTATAGACAGCTTAGGAATCTTCAAGAGAAAGTTTAAAAGCTGAACCCTACCCTGAATTTGTTGCATGTCATGATGTGTTTGTTGTTAGAGCATTAGGCAGAGTAACATGCATTCACTGATATGTACCGTACAAGTGACTATTATATGAGACGGGAATGACGATATCATATGGTAGGCCCTATGTAAGTTTTAATTGTTATGTTGTATCGTATGATTGTCATGCTATACTCATTGAACTCTTGGTTTTGAGTTAGAGCGAGTGCTGATTAGTGCATATGAAACAGCCTAGAGTGCATATTGTGTGGAGTGGGCAAACATAACTACGCAACATTATTATCATCACATCATTATCATTGTCATCATCATTATTATTATGACTATCACTATAATTATTATTATTATTATTATTATTATTATTATTATTATTATGCCAGATAAAGAAACCTCCAGTAAGGCACATGTTCTCTTATTATAGGGAGCAGAAGCTGGGTATCTTTTAAAATCTTTGACTGAAATTGTGCATGTGTGTGTGTTTGTGTGTGTGTGTGGTGAGGGGGGTGGAGAGGGGGGTGGGGGTTGTTGCTGCCGGTATTTATTGAGGCTTATAATAGTTTATTCACAGGTTCTTCTCATGTTTCTTTATAGCAACCATTTCTGCCATCATTCTCATGTTTTGTATAATCATATATCTATGATTTGTACACAAAGAGTACAATCATGTGTTTTTCTTAACACATTTCCCCCTCATTTCACCCGTTTTTTCCCAATACAGATGGGTACACTTCTCTATAACAGGTAGAGATACACCCATATCTAGGGTCTGATCTGAGAGCAAATCACAGAGCTGGGAGGAGCCAATGGTCCAGAGGTTACATTGCATTGCACAACGCCTTGGGCCAGAGTCGAGATTAGCTCTCTGGGCTGGGTGCCGCCACTCTTTACACCCGTGTATTGCATGAGTAACATGGTAGTGTGAGAGACGCAAACCTTTTGACCTGCTGCTGCCTAGACCTGGGAGTGGTCAAAGACAAGGTCCAGTATCGAGATAAGCTCTGTAGACAGCAGACCACGGCTGACTGCTCCTGTGTATGACGCAACAGGGGTCTTGTGTTTTGGGGTATTGTGAGAGACCCAAGGCTCTGACTTGCTACGGCGCAGATCTGGGAGTAGACGAAGACAAGGCCCGTCTGAAACCCACCAATCATTAGACAGATGGTCAAAGATAATCATTGTGGGAAATGTTGCATTGATGGGTTCTCATGTTAAACCAGGAAATCGCTGTTGGAACAAACAGGAGTAAATCAAGGCAGGGTTTTCAAGTATCTTAGATCTATCAAGATTCAAGGAGGGAAGGGAGGGTCAGACGTAACCAGAAGGAATGCAATGTGTGAAAAGGGGTCTTATATAGCTCAAAATTAGTCACTGCTTAGATGAGAATGAGTAACATTTTTTTCTGTATTTTTGTGGCTATCTCTGGGAATTGCATGCTTTTATACACTTTTTCTACAACTCAACTTCCGCCGTGATAGGCTTTGAAATTTTAACAGACGTTGCTGTGATGCATCCTTAAAATGTGTTGAAAGGGTTTTAGTATTAATGATAAGTTTAGATTTTTACAAGTATTTCAATCATCAAAATCCAGCATTAAACAGAAGGCATTCATTTTCAATATCAAACATAATAAATCCCATTAAATTGTAAGGACACTATCATGATGAGTGCATACGTTACTTTTCAAGGAAGTACCTTTGGTAGTTTTGTACTTTTAGCAATTTGAAATAGATTGTATATTTTCAAGATGATGCCGTTACCATAGTAGCCAAAAAATATTCTACAAATAAAAAAACCACATTTTTTAATTCTTATCTTCCTACACTTTCTTCCACTTAAAATTAATGTTCAAGATCCTTTGGTTTAACAGTCACTGCCCTCCCTTTTTAATGCTGGAAAGTGCACTATACAAGTTCTCAAATGGAAAACTGACTAATTGCAAATTAACTCCATATTAGAGAAGAAACATGAGACCAATTTCTCAAGATGCAGCGTATGATTTTTCATACTAAAATATTAAAACCATTATAGGTAAAAAATTCATTAAAATTGCAATCCTTGAGAATCTTGCACAGACCAGATGCATGCACATTTTGTAAATTCCGTGTCTTTACAGAGCCAGAAAATTTAATAACAAGTTCCGAGAGTCCTTATATATATATATAATATATATCAATACATATAATCAGATTTAAAACATACATAGTTGTTTACTTGACATTTGACAAACAAGATGAATTCTCACCAGCTAGGACGCCGAAACTGAAACACATAGAAGGGATGTAGGGCAGCAAAGGCATCCCAAGCAATCCCAGGATCAACAGAAAGGATCCAAAGAGGGAGATGGATCTGTAGCTGAACTTTGTCATCAGGAAACTAACGATGGGGCCTGAAAGACAATGCAGAACATTTTCTTTACAAATATCGCATTTGTGCAAACCTTACATTGTAAAAATTTACCCATGCACTCTCAAAAGCTATTGCACCTATGTCACAGTTATTTTACTAAAGCATATCACATAAAGAATCAAAGTTCAACAAAGTCAAGCATTGCTGTTGAAAACATTACCGGGTAGTGATCTTTAACACAAACATTCGATCATAGGATTTAACGAACTGTTCCACAGGGCACACACTCACCAGAACCCAAAAAAATTCCAAGGTTGATGGATCCAATTAAAGACACTCCGACTGTATCATTGTCAAAGTAATCTAACAGCTCTATATTGTAAACACCAATGCTAGCAGTGGCACCAAAAGTGATGACCTGAATCAAGAAGGCTGCAGCAACAATGACCAAGCCCCTCCGACCGCCTTCCATTATGATGTTCCAAATAAAAGTCAGTGATTCTCGTAATGAACACAATTTAACGTAAATCAGCGAAGGCCTTCAATCACACCCTGAAGCAATGAGCTAGAAGAAAAATATAAAAGGAGTAAGAAAATAAGTCACGACACATAGTATTATGTTAATCATGCACAGCTTCTCTATTCTCACTTATACCACACCTACCAAACTCCTTAACATTTAGGGGCTTTTGACTTCAACTGTAAGCATGGCATAGAGACAAAACATGTCAATTTTGACTCGTATTAACATTCAAAATGAAAGCTGCAAGTAAATTCTTTGCAGACATATTTTACAGGCACCAATCTTCTTATCAAAATGTAGATTTTTTAACTTTGATTTCTATCTTCGACACCTGAACTTCCATTTTAAAAGACATGACTGACATGTAGTCTTACTAAAAACGGATGATAATTGGGCTGTGTTACAGTGATTGGGTCTTGGATAGATTTTTAAAGAGATAAAGTACTAAAAAAGATCGCATAAATCTAAATGAATCAGTCAATCAATATTAACCTTTCAGTGTCTAAAGTGCCCAAAACCGCCCTATACAGAACGGTATTCTTTTTAATAACGTTTTTTTGCACCTCAACCTGAGATCTTATCTGGGGGCAAATCACAGAACTGACTGGGAGGGGCTGAAGACAAGTCATCAAGCCACACTCCAGAGGATGTTTCAAGATATTGCATAACGCATTTGGCCAGTGTAGAGAAAAGCTCCGCAGGCTGCCGACCATGGCTCACCACTCCCGTGTATGATGCAATTGCATATGTAACAGGGGCCATGTGTTTTTGGGTACCCGTGAGGCCCAAGCTAATCCTTGCTAATGCACAGACCTGGGAGTGACCAAAGACATGGTCCATCTGAAGCCAACCAATCACTAGACAGGTGGTCAGAAACGATCATTGGGCCGGGGTTTCTGGGTACCTTAGATCTATCAAGCTTCAATGAGGGTGGGGAGGATCCGACTTAACCAGTAGGAGCCAGCTCTACTAATCTATTCCGAATTGTTTTGGATTAGATAATGCAAATTGAGATATTTGGGGGTTGTATTTTCCTAAAGAAGAACAATGCAAAGGACATTGTTCAAATGATAAGGATAAGTGGGAGGGTTATATCAATAATTTTATATGAAAGCATAGATTGTAACAGGTGTTTGATATTTTGTCTGTTTAAGCACCACTGATAGATCTAGATATCTAGGTGGATTCCCCAAAAATGACAAAGATAAATTTTTTGGGACCTCCTAGATCTATATCCCTAAAACAGTATAAATAAATATTAATTTATTATATTATTTATATATTAGATATAATATATTAAATTAAAAGAAGGCATGGGCATGAGGGGGTAATGGAGGGTTCGAACGTGGAGAAAGACCTGTTAGGGGATTAAAATCCTGGAATCTTCAGATGGGTTGTGTCTTGCAATAGTTAAAAGTCTAAGAGAGAAAAAGTGACAGTTAATGCACCCGTCAGGGGGTAAATATAAATAGTGAAATAGACTATATCCTTGGGAGAAAAGAAGACCAGAACAGGATCCAAAATATGAAGAAGAGTATGCCTGGCAGTATGGGCTGGACGTGCTTGACATACTAGTGGGACCACAGAGGGGGACCTAGACCCTGGAGAAGGTAGCCTTTAGGATTAAGACTTGGACTTGGATCAGGTTAACGCAGAATTTCAATCTTCTTCTTCTTCTGACTCTTTCCCTTTCGCAGGAGCAATCACAGTGACTATCCATTTGCTCAGGTGTTGGCCATTGGTTTCTAAGGCTAAACACATTGTATGTTTCAAACAACAACACCCTTTCCCATTTGTCCTCACTGCGGTGACAGGGCAAGGAGGAACAGCATGATGGACCAATTTTTAAAAATTCTGCCAGGGAAGTGTCGCATGTCTACTCTTGTTTGGATTTTCAACTGGTAAAGTTTTTTTTTTTTTTTTTTTTTTTTAAACTGATACACAGGAACTCCTAGTTTATCTGCTTGGAGATGGCGGGGGGGGGGGGGGGGGGGGTTT
>JAUEKS010152892.1:0-14298 GCA_031762815.1 Tylodina fungina
ATGAATGAATGAATGACTTGAGTTTTACACCCCTTTTCAACACATTTAAGGTTATATCAGAGGTGGGACCTACATTTAAACATCCATCCCCGATTGGACATGGCGACTCCACACGAGCCAGGGCCAGAGAAAACTGACAAAAATCTTGGGTAAACCTGGGCTCAAACCCATGACTTTTCATCTTCTGAGACGAGCGTCTTACCACTATGCCACAGAGACCCGCCCTCAGTATACCGGGAATATGGCCTGACAGGGTTAAACTCAGTAGGCTACATATCTCGATTTTTTTCTCCAGCGGTAGTGGTAAGTTCCTGCTGTTCAGAGTTGTAACCCACTTGCATCATCTTTGTTTTGGTTTGGTTTAACATCAAACTGATGTTTTTCAAGCAGGACTTGAGTTGCGTCAGAATGAACTCAGCTTTTTCTGGCGTTAGGCAAAAAAGCAATATTATCAGTCTAAGCTAATGGTTCAACTTTTACAGCTGGAAACTGGCCGAGAAGCTGATTTTTCACTTCCTGGTCAGCAATAGCAGAACAATCTAGGTTTGGAGAAGTTTTCTTGTTCAAAATCCTCCTTTTGACACATAGCTAGGATTTTAAGAGATAATGGCTGGCTTTTATGACAGCTGGTTTGATATTGACTATTAAAAAAAAAATCACTATTAAAAAATATATTTTATCCAAAAAAGCCATTGGCAGGGTTGAAATTGAGGAAAGACTGAAGTTGAAAATTGTTGCTGCTTAGTTGGTCACAATGATATTTGATACAATGGCCATCAAAAGCTTGGGAGTGGGATGTTAACATTTTCGCACACCAACGTGAAATCTCCTGATGGGATGTTTGATATCGAACTGAGGCAATCATACCTTTCGGCAGATTCATCTTCATACTTGGGAGTTGTAGTTAGTGCATAAACACAGATAGTGTGCAGATGACAATTGCCAACATTGATGATTGAGATATTGACTTTTGATGAAACAAGTCGAAAATTGAGAAGACACTTTCAGCTTTTTTGCAATAGGAGAAACCCTATCCCTCCCATTCCAGGTTGTGGAATTTTGGTGAAAATGAATTTCCAACCGATTATTCCAACGAAAATTCATTCATGTCAATAATGTCATCTACCAGCCTATGAAAGACATCCCAATCACACATGAGCACTACCATAGTTACATATTTGCTTAAGAGTGGTATTAACATGCCAAAGCCTTTTAGATAAGGAATTTGGTGACGCAGACACCATGCTAGCTAAGGACAGAGCCGAAAAAGGATTTACAGTGACTTTCCAAACATTCAAGGATTGGGAGGAGGCAAATATTATGAAAGAGAAACTAATTTTTAGTTATCCTATGTCTCTTGAGAGATGAATGACCGACACTAGAAGAACATAAAAGATGGGTCAGTATTGGGAAAGGAAGATCACCAATTAGCATGCTGCTGATGACATTGATGGCCTGGCTGGCGACAAAGAGGAATTTGCAAAGCTTGCTCCGCTCCTTGATGTAACACCGCAGGCATAGGGCATTGCTGAAAAGACCAATAATCCCAAATGCACCACTACAGAAATCAAGGTGTGAGGCCATACGCTTGAAACCATAACCAAATTCAAGTATTTAGGTGCCATTTTCACCCAACCCGGGGTGTTAAGTACAGTGAGAGAGATATCACCTCACGGTGAGCAGCAGTCACACTCTCTAGGGAGTGGCCGGTGCCTATTTGGTTCCCATCACTGTACATAACTCACGTATGGCGCCACGGATACTGCTTGTGCATGCCAGTGTCCACACCCTGGGCAGCGGTTTTGACTGATCGGCTAAACTACGTGAGTGAACCCATAGGGCAACGCCTGAGGGTGGGAGCATAATTCCCTAGTGCATGAAGTCACGGCAGGCAGGTGATGGATTGAATAGTGGAGCAGCCAAAACAGTTTTGGAACTGGTTCGCTTTCGGTGTGTCGGGCAGAGGATGCAAGTCATATAGCACAATGGCCGAGACAAAATGCCCAGTAAGGGCACTGCCCCTATAGAAAGCAAATGCAAACTACTATAGGTATCATTTGCAAAGAAAATTCATGTCTTGAAAAACGAATCAATCCAAGAAGGGGTGTGACCCATCAAATGGAACACCCTCGTCCGGTAGGGGTAGACACGTTTCACATGTACGCCCAGACCGTCAGACCAATGTGGCGATAACGGGGCTGAGTGAGTTAAAGAGCATGGCGCGTGGAAAATCGGATTGGTCCATTAGGGTTTGTTTGAGAAATATTAAAAGTTTTAGGGAGAATGGCATTATATGGAAGAATGTGTTGTGTGATAGATGTTATTATTATGAAAATCAAGTACCAACAGGTTAGGAAAAGAGTATGGAGGGAGACTCTTTAAATAAAATTGAATTTCCACTACCTAAACTAAATCTGGTTTGTGCTGAGGTAAAGAAACAATAGATGCAATCTATGCATGAGAGCAGATTAAATAAGAAATGTGAACTATACTGCTGCGTTGTAGACTTGGAAAATGCATTTTAAGGGTTCTTAGAAGGTGATTGTGTTGTTCTACATTCAGATCTATGGCTGAATTGAAGCACTTCACGTCGCAAATTATGGAGATAATGTGGTTAATACTGCCTATGAATACTAATTAATGCTGTGATGGGTTTCTAATTTCCTTTTCCAGATTACACTGGTCTGGTCATGTTCTTCCAAATTTATTATAGATTTAGAGCAGCATTGCTCATCCAGTATCTCATGTTCAGAAAATTGTACTTATATATTTTTTTAAAAATTGACTTTAGGGAGTGAGGGGGTGGCTGGTGAAAGGAGGTGGAATTATGAATGCATGTGATACACTACCATTCTCCCTCTTCACTATGCCGTGGTTGTGACCTAACATTTTTATTCGTATTCAGTCGCTCAGTTTGTTTGCATTGTGCCTAAACTTTCATTAAAAGTAATTTTAAAAAGACTGTTTTGTATTCTTTTTTAATTAAAACATTTTTTTTTCTTTTTCAAGAAGTTCTTCAGCCCTTGATCTGAATGAAGTAAGACAATCAAGCAGTGTGACCAGCCAGGAAGGAAACAATGAGAGTGAGGGCAGCGAGTCTGGAGGAAACAGTTCTGGGTACAAATCATCCGCCAGCTCAGATGGTGTGCTCAGTGATACGGTGAGTCAAAACAAGAGCTATGCACTTACTGCTATAAGTTGAGCTTAATACACAGCAGCTAAACCCCACCCCCCACCCCCCCCCCCCATCCATCCTTATCCTTAATTTAGTTAGTAGGCTGCTTACACATTAGTAAATGGCACATGTCAAAATACATAACTGTCGGTTTTTCATGTTTGTCGGTAAGTTTTATTAAATGGATAAATCAAAAGAGATGACCTATTTTGGGACTGTATTGATTATTTAATTTGGGGTATTAGTAAAGATCATTTTGTACATATTGGTGAAGATTTAAATGACCTTGTTGGCAAGAAAACTCAATGTTATGAGGGGTTGTAGGGTTTGGGTATAGAGAAAGGAATCGGGGTCTTGGAAATTGCTGATGGCTTCGACAGTACTAAATTTAAAAAGAACAGAAAAGTGGTTTTCAACATATTCATATAATATTCAAAATAGTATGATTATCCTGGTGAGGAAAGACAAGAACAGGATCCAAAATGTAAAGAGAGAGAGTGTGGTCAGCAAAATAAATATTGATGTGACATCACATGCTAGGGTGACCAAAATGTCAAACCCCGGAGAAGAGGGATGTGGAATTAAGACAGAGAATTTTACGGGCAATAAAGTTAAGCAGTAAGATACCTATTTGAAGGATAGGAGTATGTGTACGCATAAAGATACTTGTGTCAATAACATCTGCCACTAAATAAAGAATGGCTTACAGTAGGGTAATGTGTACAACATGTTGACAAAGGTGAGAGGTCTTTTATAGTGAGTGGTTGAAATCCGATGGTACTAGGACTGAAATGGGAAAGAAGGAATGGATCATTAAAATTGTAAAACTAATGATGGTGAAGACAACATTTGATATAAGCTTTACTGTTCATCCTCAGGACTACGAGACTGGAGAGGAGATTCCTATTTCTCGCCAGGAGCTGCCCATGGTGCACCAGGCTCATCAAAGCAATGGCGAATACTCAGGGGCTGGAGCAGGTGGTAAAGGAAGTAGGCCAGCTAATACATCTTCTCATTTTAATGGTGGACCTATTCAAAGCCAGGAGTTCATTCGCAGCAGAGAATCTCGCTCTCTGGTCCCTGCTGTTGGTGGTGGCGGCAGCGGCAGTCCCAGTCCTGGTGCAGGAAAGTCTCAGCGAGACACCAGCAACAGCAGCGTGTCCTCCACCCGCTCCTACAACGGAAACAGCAGTGGAGGTGGAAGTGCTGTATACTATGGATCTCACCATTATTCCTTGAACTCTGGCGGCTACGGGGGAGGAGGAGGGTATCCCTCTTCTCACCACGAACCATCTCCGTCCCCTTACTATGCCCCTCAAAATCAGCACCAACAATTCCATTTAGCTCCTTCAAACTCTGGTCCTCCGAGAGATGCACGGGACGGCAGAGACCGCTTTGTGACCTACAGTGGGCCCGGGGTGGCAGCAGCAGCGGCTCAACACACACACCATAGACCTCCCGGCCCCTATTCTAGCCCTAATCACAACAGCAATGTAAGGTCCAGCAATAGTGGGAAAACATACAGTAGGAGCTCACTGGGTGGGAAGCAGCGCAAGAAAAGTGGCAAGAGGGATAACTCACAGAACAGAGGTGGCAGCAACTCCAGGTGATGAAAGTTTCTGCTCTGAAGACTGCTAGGCACAAGGGGACAATTTACTCATATTGAGCCTCAACAGTGTTAGAATATGGCTCAGTTATGCTTAGGATTTTCAATTAAATGGACTTTTTCTGTTTGTGGAATGTTTCTGAAGCTCATCATTTTCATCCTCTGTGTGGTTGGCAGAGACAATCTTGCACTGATCTTATGTAGTGCTTCAATGGATTTAAAGGAGTTTCATTCGCTAAACTATAATTTCATCTGGTCGGTGCTGTTTTCACTAGGTTAAACTTTCTCCAGTTCAGCTTTAGCACCCTGGCAGAAAAAGGTAAATTCCTTACACAAGAAGACTTTCCGTAACCTGTGCTGAGTGTCCTTCAGAGCATTTTGGTTTGTTATTGAAAAAAAAAGTGGGGAAACCTCAATTGTTGAAGTCATGTTGGTTTTGTTTATAGTCATATTATGCTCTCTCAGTGTGAATATTTTGTCAAATGGGTTTAGTGTCAGTGGATTGACATGTGCAAGATTGAGGTCGGTCAAATATGTGGAAACATGATCTTTATATGTTTCAGTTTTCCCTGATGTAGATCTTGAAATGATGGTTTCAACAAAAAGTTACAAAATTCAGCCAAGAAGTGCTATAAAAAAAAAATTTTTTTTTTTAAAGAACTGCATACTCTTCCTTGTTGAACCAAGACAAAGTGGATGCCAACAAACAAACCTTTCAACAATGGTAATAATAAAAATTCAATTAAAAATTTTGTATCATGTCTAAGGGACACCGTATAAAGATTCTATATAGATTTGGAACAGAATTAAAAAACAAAATTATGATTTCATAATAATGCTTACTCTTGAATTTCACATCAATAGTAAATAATCAAAATGGTTTTTGTATACCAGGAAGGTAATATATCACAAGCTTAATCATTGTCATAGCACATGTCTTACATACATGAAGATTTTAATTCTGGGTATTCGGCCATTCATGTCTTAAGTTTAACAAGAGTGTTTGAAGGATGTTGAAGATTACATAAATAAGAAAAACTGTTGAAATATATGCTTCATAGATGTATGCATTGTATTTAAGTGTAGCTGGTGGCATGAGTAAAAGGAACCGACTTTTTATTTGACTTACAGGAAATTTTCTCATCTGATCGCCATCTTCCAATGTTTCAGTGTTACTGCAGACCCCTTACATACCGTATTCCTTGTGATCTTTCCTGAGTGTAGGATCTGATGTGTGTGTAGAACTGTTTTTGCATAATTCCAAGTCCAGTGGTGTATACTACGGTATACATTCATGATGTTGTTCTTTCTTCAGTAACTTAACAAATGTTTAAAAGAAGAAAGTGTTGACAAATGTTATAAGTTGCTTCTTTGCAGTATTAAAATTACGTCCATTTACTGCATTTTGCATTTCCTCTCAGCTGTTTACAACCGCCTTGCCCCAATGAAAAGTGAAGTGAGTTCAGTAAAAGTCATACACAACATAGGGATAGGGGTTCTTTTTCTTTTTTCTTTTCTTTTCTTTTTCTTACCCTCCTCTGCTTACTAAACTTATTTCAATCAGGCCATATTTTTACAGGATCAAACTTTTAGATTGTTGATCAAACCTGAAATGTGCTCCATTTTCACAGTGGATAGGTATGGTATTAATATAGAGGTTGTTTAAGTGTATGATCTTGGTTATGCTGTGGGGTCTTTAACTACTGTGATTGGTCTTTTGCAAACCAATTCTGATTCAATATTTGAGATGTATTTTCAGACCATGAGCTGCTAACGCGTGTGAGTCAGTCATTCTTAGGGTGCGTACAGAGAGGCCACCGAATATGTTTCGGTGCATCGGTGACATACTGACTCTGCTCCGATCTTTCCGAGGGTAGAACATAAAGGACACATATTTTCAGCGCGTGTAGGCTGTCCCTCTGACCTAGATTTGGCAGGTTGAGCAGTGAATCACACGCACAACACAGAGTACACTTCTCAGGGTTTTTTAGTTGTTGTTTTTTTTTCTCAGTAGGACCACAAACAGTTAACTAGAAATCTGTGGATTAAAAAATATATAATTACTGATTTAACAAAATAACTACATAAACTCAAATTCTGCTCGATGGACCGATGGAATTTGGATCGCTGTTTTAAAAAATCGAAGCAGATTTTGTCTACGACGTTTCCTTCTTGAGATAATGGTCAGTGGTAAATGTTTTCACTTCAGCCCTATGACATCACACATCCGGTGACGGTCCACTGACCGAACACTCCTTTGCACGAGCAGCAACTGTCGGTGAGTAGGAATAAAAATTTCCGATGAAATAAACTGCCACTGATCCCGCAGAGAGTAGGCCATGTCTCTGTGCGGTTGCAGAAATTGTATAGATTGATTCTTATAACTTACAGCGCATAGTGGTTAGGTGACACAAATCGACCGCCTTTGTGTTCTTGTCCTTAAGCCCGAAACTGATTTTTTTTCTTTCTGTGTGTTCATGGATTAACTGAGTTGTTCATTTCACAAAATATAAGCTTGTACTTTCCATGATCCTCTGTAACCGATTAGCTAATTATTTTTTGTTTTCGTATATTCTTTTTAGACGAGATAGCTCCGCCCCTTAAATGTTATTGAGAAATGGTCAGGTCATTTCATTCCCCTTGCCCATTAGTATAGAGTAAAATATAGAATTGCTTTTAAAGTAGAATAATTTGTACATTATGTCTACATTGATTAACGTAAACTAAAATTCCACGCAGTTGCGATAACAGAAACTGATCTCATCCAAGCTCGATTCACCTGTGAACTGGTTCCTCTTGTTGGCCAGTATATGGCCACCAGGTTTGAAAGGCTTGATTTATGTTTGGTTGGAAAGACTTACAGTGCATCCATTCATTTCTATTAGTTGACATTGTATTTATTGCGTGTTTAGGTTCTTATCTCAAGGCATTTTGCAGAGGATGATAAAACTTTAATCTTCACTGAAAATATTTATATGTCTGTACAGAAATAAATTATTATAGTTTGAATAAATAGGGTTCTATTGAATAAGTTATTTCATATCTACAAGATCTTGTAATGTTTTGGAAGCAGATGTATATTAGTTTCTGCTCAAATATTTGGATATTGCTATTTTTTTGTACTTGCCATCTTTTGTGTTCTGTACATCTTTTCATCCCCTCACCAATGCCTTCCACAATGACTAACTTGTTCTTTTCAATGATTCCGATGTTTAATTTTGTTCAGAAGTGCCACAGAGAATTCATACAGAATGTCCCTTCATTCTCATGACCCTTTCACTCTATATTTTATTCACCTGTGGCTGCCACTTGTCCCTTTGGTCTTGTCTGATACAAAGAAATGTATTGTATTTGAGGGTGGGAAAGTTTATGGTCCAGTGAGTGATCTCTTGTACTACTCCATGTTTGTCTTTGTTTCCACTTGTGTGCACTAATTCATATACCTTATGTGTGATAATTTTGCACTGATTGCAATGATTCCCAAATTATATTTATTTCTCCTTTTTACATTGTTTGGGAAAGTAGGGAGAGCATTTATAGTATGTATCAATCATTCAGGACCTTTCTAGAATGCGTGTGGATTGCTTTAATTTTGATGGCAGTATATATCTTCACATTTCCATTCCAATGAAGAAAGTTCCTTCAAAGTAGTTTATGAAAAACCCATATAGAGCAAGGCTAGACCATTGTGGAATGTATTTCAATCAACCCTTTGTGAGTTTTAATCATTTTCACTAGTCTGGTTGACAGTTTGAAATAGAAGTTTACTAAACAGTAAGGCAGTTTCTTACACAATGCAAGCTTTGGCCTTCTTTTCCAAGCTTCCTCTCTTTGCTCTGTACCTGTTGAACAGCTGCTGTTTGTCATGTTTTTATCTTTTGAAGCAGGTGGTTTACGAAGATAAATTGTTATCATTTATGATCATGGCCTTTAAAATGTTCATTGTAAATAGTGGTTGCCATCATGCTATGCATCCTGTAAATAATGTTTTTTGAGTGTACATCTAATTCAAGTGTGCGTTCTCATTATTTTCCTTCAATTTCTTGTTATTGCATTATGCTATCATCATCATAAAATTGTTTTCGAAATTATGATTGAATTAAACATGTGTATTAAGTAGGAACCATTATAAGAATTAGTCATGCAGACTTTGATGAAAATTTAATTTTTGCATCTATATTCTTTTGTTGTTGTATGGTTAACAATGCTTGTGTGACGAAAGAGCAAGTCGAACAGTCCAGGCACCTTCAAATTACAATGAATTTGTTGATGTTGTATGTTATTATTTTAAGATTATTGTGGTATTTTCTCAAATGCAGACATTTGTAAACATCAGGCTATGTAGTGGATGACAGAAAATAGCGTTTTAATGCTTATTCAGCAAGATAGTAAAAATATGTTGTCATGTAATGGAGATCAGGAAACAATTATAGTAAAAATATGTTGTCATGTACTGGAGATCAGGAAACAATTATAGTAAAAATATGTTGTCATGTAATGGAGATCAGGAAACAAGAACTCGAATATTTGAAAGATCTAGTACTTAACAGCGGAATGGGGAATAGCTCAATTTCTAGCTACTACAGCTGGTACAGTATCAACTTATTTATTCTATTTTAAAGGGCCTAACCATGACTCAAGAATGCAACAGAACGACTAAGGACCTTGTACAAAAATGAAATGAAGAGACAGTAAATTATGTTTATGAGTGCATAAAATGATTGAATGGTGATAGTTGTAAAAATTTAATCCAAAAAAATTAGAATAGCAAATTTTCTTTCATTTGTACCATATGTGCAAGATATTGTTGCCAGCATGTCTTCATTCATCTTTCATGTTACGACATTTTAAGCAAAGCCATGAAGCAGTTATTTTCTTGTGAGTTGTTTTCTTAGTCAAGATGAAATAGGCCGTATCAGTAAAAGTACAATTTTATTTTTCAAATATTTTTTACACTATTTCTATATACACTTAAGAACACTTGCGGTATTACAAATTTTTTTTGGACAGCGAATTATTTCGGATTGACAGTAGTTTGCAATAATGAAATCATGTGGCAACTCAAAGCAGAAAACACAATATAGTATATGCTGCGCAAGTGCACGCATCTCGGGAGGAAGTCAAAGCGTGCACTTGTGCGAACCGTGCACTTGCGTGAAGCACCTGTTAATTCCTTTGGTTACATGCGATGATGACATCACATTACTCTCATAACGCGCTTAACACGCGAAGTGAAAATATAACGTCTAGCCAAGCCATTGGCTATCCTCGGCATAAACGATGCACCTTTTATCACTTCAATTTCAATACCCATGATGTGATCACGTCACATCATATATTATTATAATGTGTGGGATATTTTAGGATAGGCCACACTGGGAGCGAAGCGGAAGGGGCGAGGCGAGGCGAAGCGAGACAACTAAACACAGAGATAAAGAGGTGACTGACTATAGGCCTAGCCTACCGCCAGCGAATGGAAGCAAGGCGGGATGTGGCGGAGGGGCGCGAATGGTCGGCCCATTAATTTTCCTTTGTTCGTCGATGTTCGCATCGCCAGCGGGGTAGCCTGTGCCAGTAGGGTGCACACGCACAATTTACACACTTGCTGTGCTTTCTTTCATGCTACAGAGTAGGCCTAGATCTTCACTTTCAGTGACGGGCAAGGGTCAACAGCCATTGCTGTTTTTACACTCTAATTTACCTAAATACTTTGCTTGGCTAGCTTGACTCGAGCGTGCGCTTGTTCGAAGTGTGCGTGCATTTAGACGTTTGATTTATACAGTAAAAATTCCATCATAAGGGGCATGCGTGCACTTACTCGAAGCGTGCGTTTGCACGGCGTGCACTTGCGCAGCATATACTGTATTTTATTGAATTGAATGAATGCCTAGGCCTCAATTTCACTTGAAGATACTGGTGTGCACATCTTACATTATTCGACACAAAATGAGTTGGATGTGCCATGCCAATTTTGGAGGAGGGGTGAGGGTAAGAATATGCTAGGCTAGCCAATGAAAAGGTATTTGCATTTTACCCCCAGAGCTCAAGAATAGATTTCTCTAAGTCTATAAATTTTACATCTTGGGGAATTATGAGAAATTTTTTTTACATATTCTAATTATTTTCACAAAATTATTATAATACTCTAATACTCCAGAAAATGAATGTACCGACTTTTTCACCATTTTTAGTGAGATCCAACTTCCTGGCAGAAAGTCGACAATTTTTACACAATGAAAACAGATTATTAACAAGTTACATATATGAGAACTGCAGTCATATTTGCTTCCTATTTAAAATGTGTAAGCATTTTGTCTTCTGATTTTACATTGGATTGCCGTTGCAATTTAAATGTTTTCAACCCTTGTGACGTGATTGATGGGGTTAAATATTGACTGCTCGTGACATGAATCTTTGTGTAAGGGATTAGTTCTAGCTTCTTGATTGATTTATAGCTGGACCATAAACAAAATGGGAATGGCAACAAGATTTTCATACTGCTTATTTCGAGGACAGGTGATGCATCGTCAAGTCTCAAGTTGGACTAAATTGTGCTTTTCGTATGGTGGGTGCCTTGATTTAAGCTTTGCCCACTTTGGAAAATTGACTGACAAGCGCATACTAACTGCACAAAACAATAGAAGGAGCAGATTGCGGAAACAACTGAAGCAAAAGAGCATCGTCTACATGTTCAAGTCAAATGACGAAAGTCGTTATAAAGGCAGTATGCCCACATACTATTACATACTAATTTTTCTTGCATATTACATCTCTTTTCGAGTATATCTAGGCTCATACAGGCAGTTAACTAACAGTACCATTTTTAGTGAGATATATTGTGTATGCCCAGAGCTTTGATAAATTGTTCTTTAAATGACAGGTACATTTTTTTTTTCGATGTATATTTATTTAGTATATGCCTAGAAATCTGATCAGGTTATTCTGTTTACGTTCATCCCTTTGCACTGTTAGAATAATCTTATTTTTTTCCAGGGCAGTGGTGATTTGTAACTTAATTTTTTTTATTGATCATGATCACTGTCACCATTCACTTAAATATCAAGCAAGAAATTGCATCCTTAATGTTTGGCTAAAATTTTGCTCTCAACTCAAAATCTTAGGCGTACCAATGTTTTAGAAATCATTTGTTTTGCTTGTTATGTGAGTTGTTATATTGCTGTTATTTCTATAAGCCATGATATGTATAATTATATCACATCTTGAGTTCAAAGATCTGCTAACAACTTTATCATTTGCATTTCAGCAGACATAATTAGGTAGTGAAGTTTTGCAATGACATACATATTATTGTTTATTGAAATTCATAACTATGATGTTCCTGTGATGCTATCTTATGTAATCATAGAATATTGAATTAAGCCGATGATGAGACAGACATGGAGCATTTTGGGTGTTGCTTTATCTCCAGAAATAACTACTGTGTGGACTGGAAAAAGAAAGTGTTTTTTGGGGGATGAGGGTTCAGTATATTTTTATGAAGATAGTGATACAATTAAAAGTTTTTCAGTAGGTACAGCGCATTACTAGGTAACTGATTCTAAGGTGTCTTTTTTACATCCTTGTTGCCAGTGCAATAGAAAGCATGTTGGTATAATGTTGGTCTTATTTTGTACATTATGGTGGTTTTGCTGGTCAGTCTGTTTCGAGTAGGTGAATGTTGTATGCTGTTTTAACCAAAAGGATGACAAAATGAAAAACATGAAGTTCAAAATGCATTGTACAATTCAGCACCCAACCCTGTCCCCACAAAAAAATGCTCCAAAATTTTTTTTAAATTGTACCCTGTAAAAAAAAAAGGAACAAAAAACAAATAAAACAAATTTTAAAATGGAGAATCACTTTGTTGTTATTTCTATTTTTCACATAGGAGCTCTTTACTTCTATGTCCTCTCTAGCCTTCCCATTGGTAAATGGGTACCTGGTCCACTTTAGTGCTGGGGATGTTAAATGTTAAGAGATGGACACCATCCTCAATATCTCGACTCTTGAAAACTCAGGGCCCTCATCTCCAAGCTTCCAAACAAGGTATGAAATCCAGGGGGCCTGGATTACGGACCGAAAAAAATAGGGTTCGAAGACCCCTGGCGGGTCGTGTTTTCCCTTAAGCATGAAAATTTACTCCTTTTGCATCATTCAACCCAGGTGAAATGAGGACGGCTTCAGCTGGAAAGTATTCTGTGATAAGACCCTATTCAGAAAGTCATGAATACAATCTCAGGGTTCGTACAGAAGTCTTGAAGTCTTGAAAAAGTCTTGAATTTTAGGCAGCCTATTCAAGACTTGAAAAAGTCTTGAAAATGCCCCCTTTTTTAAAAACCTCGTGCCAAGTCTTGAAAAAGTCTTGAATTTCCCGAACGTCATCAGCCATGACTCAGAAGAAAGAAAAATAAAATGTCATTTGCTTACTCGGTCCGACGAAACCCGTTTTTTTTGTTTCGCATGCGACATTCCCACTTTTTAAATACTCAAACTCGAAATTCACATCCGGATATCGGTAAAAGCAGAAATTTTGATTTCTCGTCGAAATCCTACGGTAGAGCTGAAGCGTTTTGTAGTCTTGATTTTAGTATCTACAGTCTTGAAAAGGTCTTGAATTTTGTTTCATGGTTACTGTATGAACTCTGCAATCTGCCTGTCCACTCCATGCTGTTGAAACTGGGATAAGCAGACCTGCCTAGTTCTGCGCAGTTTGCGTAAAACTACGCATTTTCACCTCGATTTACGCCAGCACGAAAATTGCCGCAAAAATACGCATTTAGGCGAAAATTAGCCGACATTTTGTTTCGCGATTTCTGAACCGGAAGCTTTCCAATTTTTAAGATTTTATCTGACCTTTATGATTAACGTGCAAGTTTGGAATCGATACCTTCGCTGTGGATCCATTATCAAATAGATCTATTCAATGTTGAAAATAGTTGTTGTCCAGTACTTAATTCACAGATTATTTTAATATTGGTTAGGCCTAATTGCATACATCAACTCCTTTGTGCCCAAAATCAAACTAGATCTAGATCTACAACTAGAACTAGAATCTAGGCCCCTGGATCTAGGTCTGACTAACCACAATCTAGATTTATTCTGCATTGGACTCTTTCCTGAGCAGCACGCATTACGTTTACAATTTAATTACGCGAAAACTAAATCTAGATGGAAAGTTTGATTGGACTTCTGCTTTTTTCGTCTTTGGATTATAATTCCACATGGTTTTTGTGTGCCTATTTAGCGGTTGAACTGTGCTGAGATTTAGATATCTAAATATCTAGATCTAATTTCTAGATTCTATTCTAGGTCAAGATTTTAGATGTGAAAACTAGATTTAAAAACAGTAAATCATTCTCTGCTGGATTATTGCCTACGAAGTGTAACATTTCTTATTTGCCCACTTTTTTGTACCCTTCACTTTGTAAAAAAGAAATGTACCATTGATTTAGTGGCCCTACTAGGCTAGGCCTAGATCTATCAGCCTTTAAAAGTTTAGTCACAGAATTTTCTGTTC